>JAVQKC010007727.1:0-10046 GCA_036025475.1 Philypnodon macrostomus
AATAATGTGTATACCCTAGAATACAGTGTATACACTCGAATAATGTGTATACCCTAGAATACAGTGTATACACTCAAATAATGTGTATACCCTAGAATACAGTGTATATACTTGAATAATGTGTATACCCTAGAATACAGTGTATACACTCGAATAATGTGTATACCCTAGAATACAGTGTATATACTCGAATAATGTGTATACCCTAGAATACAGTGTATACACTCGAATAATGTGTATACCCTAGAATACAGTGTATACACTCGAATAATGTGTATACCCTAGAATACAGTTTATATACTCGAATAATGTGTGTATACCCTAGAATACAGTGTATATACTCGAATAATGTGTATACCCTAGAATACAGTGTATACACTCGAATAATGCGTATACACTAGAATACAGTGTATACACTCGAATAATGTGTATACCCTAGAATACAGTGTATATACTCGAGTAATGTGTATACTCTAGAATACAGTGTATATACTTGAATAATGTGTATACTCTAGAATACAGTGTATATCCTAGAATACAGTGTATACACTAGAATACAGTGTATATACTCGAATACTGTGTATACACTTGAATACATTGTATACACTCAAATACTGTGTATACACTCGAATACAGTGTATATACTCGAATACAGTGTATACTGATAGGATACGCCTACACTACATTATGCTTACAGTAAGCTTCAGTCTAGATTCTATTAGTAAATTCCTTTAACTGATAAAGGAATTAACTCCCGCTTTTCCCAGGCCGTAAATCGTTCCTGTTTTGGGTGAAGTTTCACTCTTCTTCATTCCAAGGCCGCAATGTGTAACTCAGTGTACTGAGTGGATGCAGTGGGGCTAGCTAGTGTCAACAATAGGCAGGAAAAAGATGACATCACATCTGCGTATGACCAACCAATGGGAGAAGACTCAGGAGTTTGATAAAACCAGTCCTGACTTTAGATCATGGGGTCATTCTCAGAATGGTGTCTGACTGTGCTGACTTTACGTGTGTAATCTATCTCTGAACTTGTAATAAATGCTCTTTGACGTGAACTGGCTGAATCCTGGTGGTCTTTACCATTCAGTCTTCACCATCTGAACTTGGGCAAGTAAGAGTTGCATCTCAGAGACAGCAGAACAGAATCTTTCGACTCTTACAATACACTCAAACACTTTGTTTACACTCAAATACAGTGTATACACTCGAATACAGTGTATATACTCAAATACAGTGTATACACTCGAATACTGTGTATGCACTTGAATACAGTGTATACACTCGAATACAGTGTATACACTCGAATACATTGTATATACTTGAATACATTGTATATACTTGAATACAGTGTATATACACTAGAATACAGTGTATACACTAGAATACAGTGTATATACTTGAATACAGTGTATACACTCAAATACAGTGTATACACTTGAATACAGTGTATACACTAGAATACAGTGTATATACTCAAATACAGTGTATATACTCAAATAAAGTGTGTATACACTCGAACAAAGTGTATATACTTGAGTACAGTGTATACACTAGAATACAGTGTATATACTCAAATATAGTGTGTATATACTCTGATACAGTGTATATACTCGAATACAGTGTATACACTCGAATACAGTGTATAGAATACAGTGTATATACTAGAATACAGTGTATACACTCGAATACAGTGTATACACTCGAACACAGTGTATACACTCGAATACAGTGTATACACTCGAATACAGTGTATGTATTGCATATAGGTAGGATTTCACTAGCCAACTTGCCAAAGACAAATTTCAGTTTTGACTGGGCTATAGGCTACATTTTTAATAACTACTAATTATAATACATTACACATTAAACATGAATTGACCTTTCATAGAGAATCTTAAAATCAGGATTTAGGAGGTCTCACACATTATATTCAGATGTCTGTTTTTTTTTAAATATTTGATAAGTGGCTATTGTAAAAACAACTGTAGAACAAATTCTTCACACACTGTTGTCAGTTTATTATGTAAAAGTAACTCAATTGTGGCTATTAACTTTTGAATTTTTGCTACAGTGAGCAAAGAAGTTCATTTCAACGACTGTAGTCACTGTTGTGAAGCCTTTATTATTTTACTGGACCAATAAAAGTAACCCTTAGACTTTTTCTTCTCAAGTGCTTGCTAATTGTAACTAGTCTGTATTCCGGTTACAGCTGGGATGCAGGCCTTTTATGAGGTGAAGTTGTGTGGCACTGACTCCAGCCCCACAGTAAAGACAGGCGCTGTGAGAAGATACTTCCTGGCTGCAGAGGAAGTCCTGTGGGATTATGGGCCCTCCGGAAGAGATCTCATCAGAAATGTGTCTCTAACTGATCCTGGCAGGTAATAATGTACTACCTATTGAGAAACATACAGTACAGTATAAAAAAGTAATCTGTGGAGTATGCTTTTTTTGACCAATACAATCAAAATGCCAGATAGATAGAACAAGAAGTCATCTTCATCTCCTTCAGACTGCGCCCCAAAATTGACTGCACCAGAAAAAATAAAACTGCCATAGCTGCATGATAAAACATGTCTGTTTGCTCTTTATATTATGTATTCATTCACCATGGTACTACATGTATCACAGTGCGGTATGGTGAATTTAATATGTTCAAATTGTTTTTATTTAACTCCGTGTATACTATACATATATACTATACATTTTCTGACTGCACCATTGTGGCCACTTTATTAGACAGACCCATTTATCTACCTGTGAGCTCAAATAGCAATTTAGCCAATTACATTTCATATAGCCAACCTTAAAGTTTACAGATAAAAAAATCATTATCCAGTGGCTGTTCTGTGGGCTTATAGAGGCCATAGGTCAGAGACTGGTTTGCTCAGACCGTACAATGTACAGTCATGCCTAAATCAAACTTTTATGTTTTATCTTTCAGTGCATCTGAGCTGTTCTTCGGCCGAGATGAAGGCAGGATTGGTGGTCAGTATCTGAAAGTGGTCTATACAGAATACACTGATAATACCTTCACCACTAAGAAGACATTGCCTCCTGAACACAGACATTTGGGAATCCTGGGTACGTCTCTATTTTTAACTCTACAATGTTTGCTTATTGTCTAGCTGTTGCTGATGTGGTTTGTGTCCAGGTCCTGTGCTGAGAGCTGAAGAAGGAGATGTCCTTGAAGTCACATTTAAGAATATGGCCAATAATAGTTACAGCATACAGCCTCATGGCTTATACTATGAGAAACGATTTCAAGGGACCATCTACAAAGATGGTAAGGAATCAAATTGTATAGTTTTTTTATTTGGTAATTTACTGTTGCAAGTTCAAGGTTTGCATTTCAATTCTTCCACATATACAGCACATTTTAGACCCTACAGATAACACAAAGCAGATACAATTGTGTGCAATAAAAATACATGCAAGATTATCTAGAGTAAACTTTAGTAAATTGTAACTAAGTCTATGTTTGTATGATTCTAGGTGTGAACAAGCCCGGCTCTCATGTTCGTCCAGATGAGAGTTTCACTTACACCTGGCAGGTTTTGGAAGGCCCCTCCTCATCAGATCCCTCTTGTATCCCATATCTTTACTACTCTGCAACGGATCCACCCAGAGACACAAACTCAGGACTATTCGGACCACTGCTAGTGTGCAAAAAAGGATCCCTCACAGAAAGTGGAAGCCAGGTGCTGCTTTTAAATTCAGTTGTTGTTGTGTCTATGTTGTGTCTAAAAGTCTGTCAAAACACAACCTCAGAAAGTTTATGTAATATCAAGTAAAAAACCTCAGAAAAGCATTATTGACTGTTAATTTGATAGTTTGTGTGCACTTTCTGACGTGTGCAGTTGAATAGAAATGTTTTGAAACACCTCATCTTACTATGCATTCACAGGCAGATGTGGACAAGGAGTTCTTCTTTTTATTTTCGATCATGGATGAAAACATGAGCTGGTATTTACATAAAAACATCATCAGATTTGGGAGCGATCAGACCAATCTTGAAGACGAGGTCTTTGTTGAGAGCAATAAAATGCATGGTGAGTTTAGACTTCATAATGTCTCTATGTACAATATTGAGCTATGCTATTTGAAGGTGTAGTTTCCAAAAATAAAAAAAACTGCTGTTCTATGATGTAAAGTAGGTAAGCATTGTTAATATCTTATTTTGGCAGCTGTTAATGGATTTATGTATGGGAACCTACCTGGCCTGGAGATGTGCACTGGTGACAGGGTGAGATGGCACACCTTTGGCCTGGGCACTGAAGTGGACCTCCATGGAGTTTATTTTGAAGGGAACACCTTTAAGCAGCAGACCACCACACGGGACACTCTGAATCTGTTTCCTCATACCGTGGCCACTGTTGATATGCAGCCAACCACTCCTGGTCAGTACCGCACGCCTACATAAACATAATCTTGAGGTCACTCATGTTTCATTCTTGAGTTTGTTTGAAAGAGCTATTTTCTAACAAACCTACTTAGATAGCCCTGGGAAACATACTACAGGAAACCATTCAATACAGACGTCATGGCCAACTCCAGGACTTACATTATTCATAGTAACTTTAGACATGTTTGTGTGATTTATGGGAACTCTAGAAGAGAGAAATGTTGGTACTCGTTACATTTACGTTTATTTAAATACCACGCAGAATAGCATTTGTTTATAGGGATCAACATTCTTTATGCCAACATATAATTCAAAATATTATGGTTGGATTTTTATAGGGACCATTTACAACTAAATAGCCTTTTTTAATGAATTTTCTTCATACTGTGTAAGCAGTGTAACTATAATCCATTATTAAGAACATGTTCTTACAATAACCTACCTGGTTAAAAGGATCATAATGAATCAATTAACTGACAAACTGTAATAATTAAATAAATATTGTCATTTTAATTCATGAATGTTTTGAAAAATTATTAATTAGGCAACTACTAAAAATGGCATGAGCCTCAATTTGTGAGACATCTGGACACCCAATTGTTTCAAAAGGCTAAAAAATGTAACTACATACAGTAATCACATGAGCAATAAAGGTGTCTCAAATCAAGCACTAGTCAATGTCCAGTTTGTTGTAAACTCTTACATAAAAAATATTCTTCTTGAATTCTAGAACACATCTTGAAGGCAAAGCTCATTGTGACCTGAAAGACACAAAAACAAAAGTACACATTATTGTTACTGTCCCACTTTTGAAACTACAGGTGTGTTTGAAGTGAGCTGCAGAGTCACAGACCACTACTCGGCCGGCATGAGGCAGCAGTATGAAGTCAAGCAGTGCGGCTTAAACACTCCCACGGAAGATAAACCCAGAAAGACGGTACAATATTTTATCAGCGCTGAAGAAATCGAGTGGGACTACTCTCCCACGAGGGACTGGGAGCTGGAAAAACACCAGACCACGGCAAAAGACAGGTGACATGACCAGTTAATAGTGTGTTTGAAATGTAGACTGTGATTTGTGGTGTAACCTATTACAGGTTGTTTATGGTTGCAAATTGGTACTCATGGCTATTCATTTTGTGTCTAGTCCTGGCAGAATATTTGTGGAGAATGGACCAAATAGGATTGGTTCACGCTACAAGAAGGCCGTTTACAGAGAGTACACAGATGATACTTTTAAATTAAAAAAAGAAAGGTCGCCATGCCAACAACACCTGGAGATTTTGGGTAAGACTTTTTTTCAAATCAAATATTAAAAATCAGTTTTGATAAGATTTATATTTTGTGTGTTCACTAGGGCCCATCATTAAAGCAGAAGTTGGAGAGCAGGTCATTATAACGTTTAAGAACAAAGCCACAAGACCATATTCGATTTCAGCCCAAGGAGTGAAAACAAGCGGTTCTCATATCCATGTGGAGCCAGGTAAGAGTTAGGAGATCATAGTAGATTTGATCTGTAAGGCCTTTTACTGCAACAGTCTTCCTCTTGGTTAAACTATCTGTGCTCCTCACAGGCTACATACTTGAAATGACTTGGGACATTCCACAAAGCTCTGGCCCAGGAGACTCAGATCCAAACTGCATTACGTTTGCCTACCATTCAAATGTGGATTTTATTAAGGTAAGTACTGCTTAGTCAAATTGTATACTATACATATATACTGTACATTTTCTGACTGCACCATTGTGGCCACTTTATTAGACAGACCTATTTATCTACCTGTGAGCTCAAATAGCAATTTAGCCAATTACATTTCATCTAGCCAATGGATTTAGTCATGCATATTCAGTATGTCCAAGATATACCTGCTTGAAATTTGATTTAAGTGACCATGAACATGGCTTGTTAGTTGGTAATAGGCAGAGCTTTTTGTGTATTTACTGAATCTGTATCTACTGAGATACTTTTACATACAACCTTAAAGTTTACAGATAATAATTTGCAAAAAAAAACATTATCCAGTGGCTGTTCTGTGGGCTTATAGAGGCCATAGGTCAGAGACTGGTTTGCTCAGATAACCACTTGTTACTAGAATGCCTGCAGACATGAGAAAACATAAGCGGGTGGGCTACAGTGGAAGAACACCAGATGTACCTAATAGTGACTAGTTAGTGCATTAACATGATGTAAGTTTAATTCTCTGGCATTACATTTGTTTCTTTTGAGGATGTGTACAGCGGCCTACTGGGTCCACTGGTGATTTGTCGCCCCGGGACACTGCGGAGAGACGAGGGAACAGATGAGCGTGGGGATGTTGAGAAAGAGTTCGCTCTGCTGTTTATGATACATGATGAAAACCAATCGTGGTATTTGAACGAAAACATCAGAACATACCTCGGAGTTGACCCTGACAGCTTCACGGGAGATGAAGACTTTGAGGAGAGCAACAAGATGCACGGTGAGAGATCAGGGGTGAGGGAGAGGAAGAACTGTCAGACCCACACAAGTATGTGAGATTTGATCAAGAGGCTCCTTGAATACTGTAATGAGTGGACTCAAAAGTATGCAGCTATTTGTACCAAATAGAAAAACCGGGGCCAAAAGTGCATGTGTGTGGGTGTATTAACTGTCATATTGATCATCAGAATAGGCAATAAATGGTGTGATTTTAACATTGTAAATTTTAAAATGTATAGACGTGAGATATACCAATGAATAAGCAACTGTTTTGGAAGTGCTTCAATATTTATGTCAGATCAAAGAAAGACCCCTGTAAAGTTCTCCTGTAAAGTTCTCCTGTAAAGTTCTCCTGTAAAGTTAGTAGACAATAACTTGACAAAAACAAGTTTGGATCGATCAGCTGCTTCTACACATGTTGTATGACCAGTTCTTTTTAAAGTGTCTTTAGATGAGACACATTTTATGAACTGGTTCTTTGAAATAAACTGAATGCTTTCTGTTTGAAGGCATCAATGGTAAGGTGTTTGGGAACCTCCAGGGTTTGGTGATGACACAGGGACAGAAAGTGGACTGGTATCTGTTGGGCATGGGAAACGAGGTGGACATGCACACGGTCCATTTCCACGCGCACACTTTCACCTACAAGGTACACCAGTATTAACATGTGACATACTTAAGACTGCAGCCTACTGTTGTCTTATTAGAAGTCAAATTCTCTGCTCAATCTTTTGTTCTTGATTAATTACTTATGCACATTTCTTAACTTCAATTTCCTCTTTTGTTTTGTTTCGTTTCCTGTGTTGTTCTTGGGTTTGGTCAGTTGGACCGTGTGCACCGTGCAGATGTGTTCGACCTCTTCCCAGGGACTTTCCGGACGGTGGAGATGGTGGCTGATAACCCTGGCATCTGGCTGCTCCACTGTCATGTCAATGACCATATCCATGCAGGCATGGAAACTACATACACTATTGAAGGTTTGTGTATCTTGTTGACTCAAATATACAGCATATTATATGAAGGTGAATTAGTTTAGCAAATTTAAAGGTCTCACACAGTGTTCATTCATTACATTTGTCTTTTATTTGCAGGGCCCTTCTCACATGGTAAGATCTTTTATATTTTACCTTTTAAAGTAGACAATAAATCACTTAATAATGAGTAAGAAATATTGAATACACATACTACATATCATCAACCAAAATATGATATAGGCTAATTCATAAATTTGTATGAAACCAGTATATAGACCCTTACAAGAAAGTTCCGGAATGAAGGCAACTGGATGACATCAATAGTATTAGTCACAAAATATTGCAAATTAAGATAGTTTTAACCCTTTTTTGCCTCCTGCTGCCTCCAGTTCAGAATTTTGAACATTGCATATGACAAACATTTATATATTTCAGTATAAGTTCCTTCTGTCTGCCTCGGTGAGCACAGGTCAAAACCAGGACAGAGCTAGTCTTTAGTGTGAGCATATTAAACATTCCATGCCAGAACATTGGATCAAATTCTCAGCTTTTCACACTTTATATAATGACAGACAGACAGCTACTACAATAGATCAACTTACATTATGTAGCTGTGTAGTTGGGTCACTTACTAATGCGGCTTAATGTTTATTATCAGGATCCCCATTAGCTGCACTTTACACCCAGCTCTTCTTCCTGGGTTCCGTCGTTAAAAACTACACATTATACGATGAAAAACAATGAACATATTTGACAGATGACAAATACAACATACATATCAATAAATGAACTGCTAAGAATTCATTCAAGAGGGACAATATTCTTAGTTATTATTAATAATAATAATACATTTTATTTAAAAGCGCTTTTCTCAACACTCAAAGACGCTGTACAGAGTTAAATCAGTAATAAACAAACAATAACTATTAAAGTCAAACATTAAAAGAAGTTCTGAAGAGGTGAAAGTGGGGAGGTCAGAGCAGTCACGGATGGGTTGTGGGAGTGAGTTCCAGAGTGTGGGGGCAGCAACGGAGAAGGCTCTGTCACACCAGGTTCGGAGCTAGGTTATGGAGGGGAGTAACAGGAGGTTGGCGTCAGAGGAGCGGAGGGAGCGGGATGGAGTGTGGAGGTGGAGCAGGTCAGAGAGGTAGGAGGGGGCGTGATTATGGAGGGCTTTGAATGTGATGAGGAGGACTTTCTGAATTTCATGCGCTGAGGGATGGGGAGCCAGTGGAGGTTCTGAAGGACAGGGGTGATGTGGTCTCGGGAGCGGGTGAGGAGGCGGGCAGCGGAGTTCTGGATGTATTGTTATTATATGTTTCCTGTCTCAGGTCCCAGAATGAATGTCTCAACCATGATGCTGCTGTTTGGCTTGGCTCTTGGGCTAATGGCTTTACATGGATTTCACTAAATAAGGGAAAGTCAGTACAGTTGGTCATGAATGCACCTAAAATGAAAGGGTATTTTGTATTTTGTTTTATGGTATGTGTAAATAATGCTCCGATATCAAATGTCATGAACTTTTGTACCATTAAATTTTAAAGCCCTACAACCCTACTTTTCCAGATTGTTCATAAGACATGAGCGTGACAGATGGTTAATTTACGATGTTTACCAAGAGATAATGGTTTCAATATCAGACAATGTGAATAATACCTTAAGATGGTCACACTGGATTTCGAACGAAGGGGCGTTGCCGACTGAAGAGAGGAAGAGGAGGGCGGAGGAGAGGGAGGAAGAAGAAGACCAAACCCAAACAACAAAGTGTTTCAACTTTAGAGAGAATCTTTTACAGTGCTGTGATCCACAGGTTGTCCAAAAAGAACCTATGGAATTGATAGGATGGCACGCTTACACAACATCATGCTTATAGTAGACTCGAGTCAGGAGGTCATATGTAAGGGATTCACTAGTTCCCTTTTCCAGTACTCCTTTCCGTACCCCATTTCCACTTTTTCTAAAGGCCATAATGTCAACTCAGTGTAACAGCCGGATGCAGACGGGCTAGTTAGTTGTGAATAACAGGACGTCTAGGAAAAGAAGATGTCTGGTGATGACCAACCAATGGGAGAAGACACAGAAGTTAATAAATACAATTTGGACTTTAGATCGAGAGGTCATTCTCAGAACGGTGCTGACTGGGCTGAGTGTGGTTTCCCTGATCAGGATGACTTTACGCGTGTAATCAATATATGTGAATTTGTAATAA
>JAVQKC010007736.1:0-15644 GCA_036025475.1 Philypnodon macrostomus
ACTTGTTACTGTTTGCAATGACCCTGTTTATTGTTTACATACATCTCTTTTTGTGAAGCCCTCTGAGGCAACTGTGTTGTGATATAGGGCTATACAAATAAAATTGAATTGAATTGAATGAATGTGACTCTGTGTAAGCATTGTCCAGGGTGTGCCCCACCTAAAGCCCAAAGTTTCTAGAATACAAACTTTGCATACAAAACAAAACTTGCATACAACTTGCATATTAGGCAAGATGTATATTACATCTTGTTAGTGTAATGTAGCCTTGTAAAGTAAACTTGCAGTGGCGGATTTAGCAATTTCAGGGCTCGAGGCGAACATGGGCAGGGGGCCCTCTGAATATGGCACTTTTTAATTCCTTTTCTTGATTGTCAGCGCACAGCATATTAGGTTTAATAATTACAAAGACCTATTCATTTTGGACCGGCTCTGCACACTTGACACAAAAACCCATGACAAAAAAATGTAAAAAGCATTCTGTGTAGCCTTAATGGATATTTAATGGGGATTTTCTAAAGATCCTAAGGAAGGTTGTACTGGTCTTGCTTGAGTGACATTGAACATATGGCATTCGAAGCAGGAAAAAGGCAGAAATCAAAGAGTTTATTGATCTAGCGGCTTAATTAAACAAGACTGAGTGTCTGTGCCCGGGCCGTACAGTGACTGAACTTCACAGTGTCTGTCTAGAAGAAAGGCAGGGAGAACACAAGCCACACTAATGCATACATAACCTGGAGATAATGCAGACTTTAAAGACGCAGACATGTTACAGTCAAACGCTATAGGGCTATTTGGAGCAGGTCTTTGACGCTAAAAGATGTTTTATATTTGTGAGAATCCTGTGTTCAAAATAATAGGATTTACTACAGAGAGAGAACAGAAGAATGCAAACTAATCTAGAGACCTGTCAAACCTGACTAAAACCATACATCTTCTAGTTCAGGGGTAAATGCTCTATTTATTGAGTGACAAACAACTTTTATCTTACACTGGTAAAGAATACACAAAGAAAATCTATTTTGTTTGCTGAATCTGTATCTTTAGTACTTTTTGGCATCTATAAACTAAATATAGTACTCAATACTCTTATAATACTCAATATTGTTCCCTGAGTTACTATGTGCACACATCAAACATCATGTGATTTTATGTACTTATTTGGTATAATTAATGAATGAGTGTTTTTGATATTGCACAGAAGCACCCACCTGATCTCCCGGTCTCCACTGCAGGGAGAGGCCTGTCCATGGGAGACTGATGGGGGCTGGCAGACAAGCGTTTAGGGAGGAGTCCGTCTGTTCCACAGTGTGGCAGAGCCAGCCACCATCCATCTCCATTATACACATCCACATGCCAGTGGGCAGGGGACAACTCCTCAGAGGATGACCAGAGGGGGGCGCTGAGCGGGGCGGGAGGGGGCTCTGTCAAACTCCTCTTATAGCACCAGTACTTCCACAGCAGTCCATTGTGTAGACTGCTGATACAGGAGAAAAGCCCTGTCAGTCAATTGATGTGAATTTATTTTTTAGGACTATGCTCCTGTCACCTCCACATCGCAACATTTTATTGATTTCTTCTTCATCTGCTTTGGACCTTACATTATTTTATTTATACACATATAACAGGCTTACCTTGCTCAAATCTAACTGAACATGACCCCAGCCCGGCACTGGCTGACAGTTTCACAAAAGCATACAAACATAAAAAATAAATACTGTAAGAAAAATGTCTAATTACAGCCTATTTTCAAAGAGTCTTAATTAATTAGAATTTGTGTCTTACTAAAGGCACATGAATTAATTGCTCTGCTAATGTTTTTGTATCAGCTCAAATGACTAAACTGCTCCATACTTGGGTCAAGTTAAACCATTTGAATAGGGCTGTTTTAAGTGCACAGATAATTATGCACCTATATAAAAATATATTATCAGGCATGAACAAAATGCTTAGATTTTGATTAAAAGTGCATTTACTTTCAATTTTCAGATGTTGCATCACAAATAAGAGGATGATAGCACAAATATAAAGAAATAAACTACGGTGATAAATTACCATGCTAACACTGTAACTGAGGAATAGTCCAATTACCAAAGTAGGCATGTCATGACCCAGACAGAAATGACAGGCCTTCTGAGCTAGAAGTGAAGAATAATAGTAAGACAAAGAATACTATCAGGTATCCTCATCTGTATGCAGCAGATCTACTCAATCTAAAATGATGCTAAACTCCTCTTTGATCATTCTCCTGACACTTTGTGATGGAGGAGGAGGGGGAACACATGATCTGTAAACAGCTCAATGATTTCGATGATATGAATAAGCTCAGACACAAACGTAGGCTGTCTGGAAAATATGGTTGCCATAGGAACAGTGGCGCCAGCTCTGGTGTAGGAATTATCAATCACATTGATCAACTTTAAGTGAACACGACTTATTATGGAAGAGTCCTGTCAAGTCGGTGCATGTGTACTGTATATAGACGTGTGTGCTTTAACCCAGTCATATACAGTATCACAAACAAAACAGTCAAGTCAATAAGCAACTAAAACTCCTTATATACCATCTTCCTGCACATGCTAAAGTAGAAGCCACCATTTCACCTTGCTTCTGTGTATAGGAGACACTTATTTCCCTCTAGACACAGGTGAAGAGGGCTGGTGTTAAAAGTAGATGCATACCAGCTGGTGTGTAATCACTGTTTTAACCTCTCTTTCAGACATTAATCAACGTCACCACTAAAACGCTCCACATAGTTCAACCAAACCACCACAAGATGGGCTTATCCAGCACTGTACATACAATTGTGCTAAAGCTACTTAATTATTTGTGTTCTTGCCTATTTTGCAAAGAGGTGGTGATCTTCAGCCAAGTTGACTTCAGTCTTTCTGGGAGTCTACATGTTCTCCCCATGTTACTGTGGGTTCTTTCTAGATAGTTCCACCTCCTCCCACCATCTAAAGAAATGCATGTTAGGACAAATGGTGATCTTAGTAACTGAAAGTGAGAGTGAATGGTTGTCTGTCTGCGTATGTCTGTATGTCAGCCTCACGAATAAACATGCAGGTCATAGTTGCTCTGATACACCTTTAAAAGCATTGTGAACACTTCACTGCATCATCAGACCTTAGCCTTAACCCCCTGTTTAATATCATTTTGTGTTGTTAAAAAGCTGGAACCAAACTGAGCCCAAAGTTGTAGATTGAAGAGAACAGCAGAACTTTGAAAACCTGTGCTCTCAGGAGGATGCACATAATCACAATATTCTCGGCTGAGTTGATAATAACTCTCCATCTCTGCAACGGCACTCCAAGGCCCATTTCCTCCTCAGTCGTTTTTGATTTGCATCACATTTTGGCCTTGTACCGAGAGAAGGAACTTATTAGCTCTTTTAAATCTGTAGTATCTGGGGTTCGAGAAGAGCAGTCTCACAAAAGCATGGCATGTCGCCGCTCCATTTAATTCTCCAGTCATCATTTATGATTTACTTTCATTAGGCCGGGCACCGCTGTTGTGCAATTCATTTCTACCTCCATAAACTGCAAGACATGATGTGGCTTCATAAAGTAGAGTTGGAGGAAAAAGAGCAGCACTTCTTGTTGTCATCTGGGGCACCACACACCCCCGCATGCCCAAATGATTGTAACCAAAGAGTGCATTAGCGAGATAACACGTCTATTACTTTTAACAATATTACTGTTCTTCACTGGCGGTTGTTAGACACACTTAGCAACTCTGTAAACACACAACTTCAAAAAAGACATTGGAGATGGGAGACTAGAGTAAGAAAAAAAGCAACACATTAGCCTAGCAACTTCAGATGACAGCGTGAAATTAGACTACACTGATTTAGAACAGACCCGGTGAGTTCAATCTCTGGACAACACCGTTTATTTAACTGTGATACAGGCTAAACCTCTCACACCTCCAGACAGCTGCTGCAATCCCTCTACACTATAAAAAACTGTTAAGAATGGTCACATCTTCAGGCAGGGGTAAAGGTTTTTTGTAGTAAAATAAAATGTGTTTATACTAGAAATCTAATATTCATTGCTCCCAGGAATGAAGGATTGTAATAAAAAGTGAACTCAAATGTCATAGAGGACACTCACAAATATTTGCCCTTAAAAAAATCATTAGAGATGTTGAAAGTGCTCGCAATTTTATGAATAGTCCTTGATTTTTATCTGCTGATGAATCTTGTACTGATGTGGCCTTTTAGTGAAACAGAAAAAAGCCTCCTCTTTCTAGGTCTGTGGCCATCGACTGAATACATAATGAAGACAGATGATCATTCATTGTTGCTTTTTACGGCTGCCATTATAGACCTTAAGACGGCATTGCTGGGTGAAATCCCCTTGAGCGTGCCCTTAGCCTTAGATGACGGACTGATGGGATGCTCATGTGAATGCCAGTATGCAGGTTTCTACTTGGATAGCCAGTGCTAATGACTACAGCTGACCAAAAAACTGGTCAAAGAACTTTTCTGACAGCAATCAGACCCTTTTGGCAGGGTCTATGATACTGGTTTCATCAGGTCAAAACCATGTTCTTGAGATCAAATCCATCTTTGAAGCTTGAAGCCCAGTTGGTTTTTTGATGTTCTAAATACATTCAGGGAACCCGGGGTAAACCAGACTAGACTAACTTCTTAAGGACTCTGGAAACAAAGGAACTCTCTATACATCTTTATTTGATTGTGAGTTTCTAAAACTGCTGCAACTAATCAAAAACTTCAGTAAAGTTAGAAATTTTAAGATAATCTAAGTCCATTTAAACGTACATGGCTTTATAAACAAAATGCAGAGATACATTCATTCACTGTACTATTTTTTCTAGGTGAGGTTATGAGGGAGGGGGACTGCAGGTTATATCTCAGCAGCAATGGGTCAGTTAGTCACAGGCTTATACTTGCAGGCATACAATCCAGCAACCATTTAATCTCACATTCATTCACTAGGAATGGCTAAAAATAATCTGTTCACCTATCCATGCATGTCTTTGGATCTCTAAGTGTAGTACTTTTACTAGTTAGACAATATTGTGCAAAATAGGATTGCATTTGCTTTTTATATAATCAAACTATATGATACAATTTTTTTGTGAGGAGTAAGTATTGTTTGACACATTTAGTTTGATGATTGATTTAAATATAAAGTGCTTCCACTGGATTTATGAGTGAAGACAAAGATGAGTGCTATTGATCGAACTGCACAGCCTGCCACACTTCACTGGCGCCTTACATGACCTTCTCCAACTAATGTTACCACACAATCGTAAGGTGAAGGGCCTAGAGCAGACTATTGGCATGTTAGTACATCAAATAACCAATAACTCACAAACTTTTCATTCACAACAAGTCCAACCACTGAAAAACAGAAAATGGACCAAAGCGAACTGCTAAAAATGCAAACAGCCAAAGACTCCACTGGTTGAGAACCACTAGGACAAGGCACAGGAAACAGTAAGAAACTAAAGAAACATAAAAGAGCATAGCCGTGTGCAGTCTTTGGTCCACTGTGTCGCCTGCTCAAAAAAAAGCTGTTATTGATTTTGTTTGATGGCATTTGCAGTTTTTGTTCTGAAAAGGTACTCAATGCATTTCATTCCATCCAGACAAGCACCCATAGTAGTTCCTTCCCTTTTAAGGTATTCCAGACATTTACCAAGGCCACCAAGGCACAACTGTGGATCTGAATAAAACATGCATCATAAACTCCGATTACAGGGACTCGTGTGAACCTCATGGGCCCTTATAAAAGTTATACATCACTGATAAACTAAATTAATTGCCTTCTCTCTTTTCCACACTTAATTGCTTTGAGTCTTTTATTCTACACTTTATCCCCTTTGCCGTTATAAATTATTTATTTACAACATATAGCACCATTCTTGAAGCCCTCCTCTGCCTGCCTCATAGCTTGTATGGTTTTCCTTGCAAGCCGAATGCAAAGGTCCAAGGTGACTGTCTCACACTCTCCAAACTACTATGAAGCAATTTTCTGTTGAAGGAAGTGCAGCTAATATGCCCTGTGTGAACCTCAGCTGGAAATGTGTAAAAACAGAAAGTCTTTATACAATTTACTCTGTGTGGGTTTTGTAGACTAAAAGAACTGACTAAATGTTAATGTATACTGTATTTGTCTTATACTGTACATGTTAGAACAATGGATAGTTATTTTTACTCCATGTACAACCTCAAAATATATTTTTCCTTGACTAAATAAGCCTAAACCAGGGTCTAACCCAGGTCTAAACCTAGATATAGAATAGTATTATTGAAAATATGAATTAATAAAAAAAGGACTATACCAGTACTAAATCAGGTCTTGACATGACACCCTTTGTCTGATACCAGAACTAAATCAGGTCAAGAAAAACAGGTCTAATCTCAACTAATCTAAACCATGTCTGAATTGTGCCTAAACCAGGACTAAGCCCCCTACCAAAGCAGGACCCAAACTAGCACAACTGCCAACTGGCCATAAATTAAATAAAGACTTCAACTGCAAAGGACTCCACTTAAAAGAACCCGTGTACCCCAAAGATCCTGTTACCACAGTTTGGGAACCACTGCTTAGGCCTTAGATTAAATGTCAGTCTTTTGTTCAATTCAGAGTGGTGTTGCAGATGTTACAAAATACATTCCAGTGTATTCTCCAGCTCATTTGAACGGTTTAACTGATAACTGGGGGCTCCAGCACAGTCTCCACCTGCATCTCTGTGCACCACAGGCGTGCGCTCTGGAGACCTGTATTATCTCTGGTGGGTCCCTACAAACTGTTAACATGTTGCTATGAGTTTCATGCTGTTACTGTGAATGCCTGAAGCAGGGAGTGTCCCCAAGAGCACCATCATTAGAGAGATCAAGCTGCACGGTTAAATTGGTTTGCAATGTGACACTGGAAAGAACCCTAAATACATCAGCAAGACACAACTGCTCACACCGGGTAATCTGCTAATAACTAATCATCTCCCAACTTTTATATCACTAACACTCTAACACACTAACACTGTGACATGGCTAACAAAGACATGTACACATATGGCAATATGATAGTCATTGGCAGCCAAAAACCACTTAACTTGCCATTTCTGCTGTCATTGTTCTTATAATCTCGACATATTATTTCTATTTATTCAGTTAAACCATTGCTTATAAATTGTCATACTACATTACCTGCTTGTATGCACATACTAGTGAGTTTTGTGTAAGCGTGCCTCCCTCAAATACAGTTGAAATGTTTTAACATCCCAGCCAACCTGAGCGTGCCCACTGCCAGTGTCCATGTCTGCAGTGATTAATGGTAGTTCACTGCGGCTCACACTCACCGGCGTTGGCCTGTTTGATGGATGGTGCTGTGCAGTTGACAGATGGACAGATGTGGCATGGCGGAGCACCCAGGCAGAGAGAGCCATCTCAGACCTGACGGCATCAGCAGCACACTCGTATCACTGTGAGAGGACACGGGGAGGAAATTAGGAGAAGACAAAGTGTGTCATGTTGAGGCACATGTGCTGTAATGTATGGGAGTAAATATGAAACATAACATTGTTCACACCATCTATGCATTTAGACATTCAGAGAGTTAGTTAGTTAGTTAGTTAGTTAGTTAGTTAGTTAGTTAGTTAGTTAGTTAGTTGTTTTCTTTTGTGCCATACACCAAAACAGGCCCAGCCCACATGGGCTTATAAAACACACACAATGATGTTCAACATCTATTCCTTCAAACATAAAGTGTCCTCTTTTGAAGATACCAAACTTGAAGATAACAACAACTTTAACAAAAACTGCAATTTATATTCATCACACTCGAAAAACAAATCTCCTCTGAGACTGAGTGAAATCGCCCAGTTTCTAATTCTAAAGGTAAAGTACCAGATCTGAGCTGGGCACACACTGACCTATGGGTTTAGTTAAGTTGCGCGTCACGTACGACTCTGGGCCATAAACATCTTTTATTAAAATATAAGCTGACCATTTACACTTAAAAGCATCAAAGTAAAAATCCAACTACGTCATGCACCATCACTGAGCTGATTATGATAAAATAGTTCAGATATTTTACTGGCAAGCAGCTTTTTTTTAACTAACGTTACTTTTGTGCCAAATCATGTGCATCAGTGTTCAGTATTTGTGATATTATGAAAATAGTGATAAGGTGGATTTCTTCATGTCATCACAGAGAAACCAGTCATATACATATAACAGAAATGGTGACACATTTGAAAACAAGCTAGTTATATTTAACTCACTGTTTGCATATTGGGGCCATATTGCTCATTTCAATTACAACAAACCAGGGTCATGTCTTTCATGTGCACCCAGAAATACCACTTTTCAGATGCATTATTTGAGCCAAAATCTGAGCAAAGCGGTGTGTGTGGGTTGTCTGCTGCAGTTGCTGTGAAAGTGGTGCTTTTTGTAGGAGCCGCAGACAGAGCCATAAATCATACGTCTACTAATGGCAGTTCCAAATGAGCCCTCTCATCAGACAAGACAAGTGCCTTGCTTTGTGTGCTACTTCAAGCTCCGTTATAACATCTGCGCACTCTCCAGCAACAGTGTGTGACGTGTGTGGAGGCCCTGCATTCATTAGGAAATGTCTACTGAGCCCTAACAGTTCAATTTAAACTCATTTAGACCGAATATAAAAAGCGGACTGTGACAAACAATCAACAGGAGACCTCCCACACAAAATGTCACACTTTCACAACTAAACTTTTTGCATTAGTTTTCTACATGAATATTGTGTGTGTAGTTGGGTGCACAGTGGCATAGTGGTCAACTCTCTCATCTCTCCAGGTTTGATTCTCAGGTCAGCCAACTACAATCTACCCGTGTGGAGTCTGCTTGTCCACCTCACAGTGGGACTCTCTGTGGTACTACGGCTTCGTCTTACCGCCCCCACCCAAGGCCTATGGTTGATGGGATGGACTCAATTCATCCGTAATCCCCTTACAAAAAAAAAGGTGAATAAAGATTGAATGGATTATTGAATGCATGTTGTTATCATGCAGTTCAATTCAAGGCTTCTAGTTAGTTAGTTAAACCACATTTATTCTCAGTGAATAAATAGCACCATACTACCCAATAGAGTACATGAAAACATCAATCAACAACAAAAAGCAGTCTCATTGGCAATATAAAAGAGTTCTATAGAGGCCATAATACATCATTACCATAAATACAGAACTACATTACAATCCCAAGTTCAATCTAAAGTGACCCGTACCCCATTGAAGTGAGGTCAAGGATTTTCAAGTGCACTCATGTCAAGATGATGATAATCCAGCAGCTGATGCAACACACCACTGTGGGACCATGAATTAAAAGTCAATGTGTAGCCAACTAGAGACCATGACACAATTTGATGTCTAGCCTTAGACGGGGTCAGTGTATCTTTTTGAGTGCCAAACCCCTGAATGTTGTGCTTTTGTTCCATCTGGCAAGCATATAATGGACTTTGAGAAAGGAGTGCTGGTGCTGTACAGAGATAGAGCCTGAATGGAGGAGAACGTAATTACTATACCTGTCTACGCAACAATGGCTAACCACCTTTGTCGCCCCTCACTCCACTTGAAGAAGCCAGACAGCAAGTACTGTTGAGGCACAAAAGCCGCCCTTGCTGCGACTCTTAAATCAGTGTCTTGTACTCAATCATAAAGGAAAGGGGATATGTCAGAGTTCTCTTAAAATAGTAGATCTGTATGTGAGAGTGTATGTCAGTCACTGGACAATGATGTAATGTCAATTTGAAAAGGAGTCCAAAGGCAAGGACCATACAGCTTTGTACAATCATAACCAGGAGTTGCTACAAACTCTATGGCCTGTATGTAGACCTGCCTACCAGCTTGTGAGCCCAAGTGGCTAATCAGCATCACATTGCTTCAGGCCAATGCATATGTTGAAGATAATGGTGATAAAGTGCAAACCAAGCCTCAGACTTAAGATGAAAGGTGATTTAAGAGACTTTGAACATTGCATAGTTGTTGAAGCCAGAATATTTTGACTATTCAGAAATTACATTTTTACATTCAACCAATTAGGTCAGGAACTGGTTTGAAATAAGTGAAAGCATTAGCTCAGAAAGCCTTTTAGAAAAATCAAGGTCTGCAGACGGCCATTTCTGAATGCACAAAATAGCAAACATGACTGGGTGTCATTATGTTAGGTACAAGGTCTACATAATGAATGAGTGAGTACTGAATTTGGTGCATGTAATAAAACAGAAATATTGACATGGCTTTAACCTGCTTCTTGAAGACACCGACATAGATAGGAGCTGATATGAATCAAGTCCAGTCAGTGAGAGCAGCGAAACAAAATGAAAGAGTTGTCCTTCATTGTTCTTTGAGCAATAACTCAGCAAACACCGAAGCTGATTCCAAAGCTAGGCTAATAAAAAACTACTGTCTTATAAATAAAGTGTTGGCTTCAAAGTTCAGCCACTATATAGTCTTTGCTTTTGTTAGTTTGTCGACCATCACAGACTGTTGGAAGGGCTCCTGAGCCACTCTGGAAATACCATCACCTTGAGGGTTTTCTCGTCCTTCTGTTGAATGGCTCCGCGCTTTCAGATATTATAAGGCTTTGCTCCGAGGTGCTCTGAATTATGAGGCGATACAGCAGCTGTTTTATTGATCAAATATGTGACATTTCAGTAAGTGCTTATCACTGAGTCTCACACAAGTGCAGCTCTTCACCATAAAATCCATCTCGTTGCTTTTTTAACTCATTATTGCATTGATCTTTTAATGCACCAGGTGAGTAGGCTTTCACTCAGGAGAGAATTATCAAGAGCTCTTTCTTCATGACTTGCATTAACTGTGGCTGCTGTAAAATAAATGGAAAACTACTCCATCATGTATTTTATCATGAGGTATTCTTGAGTCCATTTATACCGAGACACCAGAGGACTACACACCACAGCCACATCATAGTGCACTGCTCCACTGTTATATGATCTGAAATATGGGTTCTTTGATCATTTAAATAACATATAATTGACATATTGAAAACTAAATTACTTTTAAAGAATATTACCTTCATGTGATGTGACCGTGACCCGAGTAGAAGCTCTTCCTATGTAAAGCGTCTTTGAGTAGTTGTGAAAAGCGCTATATAAAATTGATGAATTATTATTGATGAATTATTCCTCAACAGGATGGAATCGAAGACTTCAAGAAAACAGAAGAAAGAGAAGGGGATGTGTTTACCTAATGGACCATACTGTAAATATACTTTGATTTATCATTCTTTCAACTTGAAAAGTGTCAAGAACAGATTTCTGGTCATTGTGTGGCCATTGCTGCTGAGTCGGCACATGCTTAAACACAATCATAACTACGACGGCGGCGCTGACAACGCACTGACACGGAGGACACTGGATCTGTGAAACTTCTGTGATTGGTAAAGAGACAGCAAGTGGAAGGAGCAAAGCAAACACAATTTTCAGGAGTTGGCTGGAATATATTGAGGTCAAGTGATTTTTTTTTACATCTACTTTACGTGAAATTTGAGGTAACACAGTCATACACTGAACAGCAGCTCTGGGACCAGACTGAATACTCATGTGCTCAGTGTTACATGATGGACCCATACAATAGAGATGTTACTATCATGACAGGGGGCTTGTTGGATTTAAGTCCAGTGGGATCATGTTCGGTGAGTGATAGAAGTAAATACACACTATCTGTGAATTAGAACTACATCCCATACTAACAGAAGACACATTCTAAATACAGTCAAAGAAAATATGTATTAGAGCTCAGTTTCTAGAAAATTCCCTTTTTGCAAACCCAGTAGGGAGAGAGTGTGACAGAAGCTGAATGACTTTACAGAGGACATGTGCATGTTTGTGTGAGATTCTCACTATCACTGGTTTATTGAGCAGGCCTTTCCGCCTCAGCTGCAGTGACCATCAGATCAGCCAGCCTTTGCTTCACAGTTTATGAACTTCAAAGCTGCACAGGCCACAGGATGATGGACTGCTGGGATGCTAAAGAGAGATAGCAAAGAGCCAAGGCTTGTAGCTGTTTTAATACCAAATGAGGGGATGACAAGGCATCCTGCCTGTGGACTACATAAATCACCACAACAGTATACTCCAGCAGAAGGCTTTGGTTGCTTTGGTAGTAGTAAGTAGGAATCTGGGATCAATATGTACATTTACAGAAAGGCCTAGAGCCCGTTTGTGCTTGTGTGCGCGCTTTTGACTGTAGAGTATGTTGGAAAATATTCAACTACAAAAACGATGCAAAAAGACAGCACTGCAATTTCTCAAAAAGTCAATGGCTTTCCTAGTGATATAAATATATAGTCAGTTCAGGCTATTTACAGCATGTTATACATACATGATGGGTCCATTCACATAGAGGCAAGGGAAAACCATGTTGGTTGTAAGTTAAAAATGTAATCAACTTTTACTTGTTGCACATTCAGAAACATAAAGCCTAGAAGACTGCAACAGTTATAAATTAACCACACACTCTAATCCCCTCTGTAATTTGAGTCTGAATACACTTCCTTGTCTTATAATCAGCTCATTTCCCTCAGAGAGTCTGGTTAGAGTCATGTGCACACGCTTGTATCATGTCTGTAACAGTTTGTGTCAGCACAATGAATTTAATGAGTTCGGTCTCTGTGCAAAAAGATGACCTTCTAGAAAGACACTGATAAGGACTTTTCTTCTCAAACCAAACAACAGCAAATGTCAACCCCAAGGTCCAACCACTGACATAAGACTTGGTATGAACCACAAGAAGCAACCTTATGGACTTTCTGACCCACCTCCCCCCCAATCCTGAGCTAAAACAGTACAATTTGCCATGAAGAGTCAAAACTATGGGCTCCAGGGCTGTGTATGGGTTGAGATACCACCCACATAGCTACATGTTCTTCCAGTTCCTAAGGACAACAAACACAACACAAGAGCTGAGTCGGCCAACAGAGAAGACCTCCTGCACATCTAAGCAAACTTTTGTGACCACACTGCCCAAAACACAAATCAACTTTCCTTCACACACACAGGGATGAAGTTGTAGTAGTAGCTGTTGAGGGGACAGGATGACAGACCTCAGGCTCAGACTAACATACAATGACTGTGTGTGATTTGGCCCTTAGGCACCAATCACACTTCACTGTTTCCAATATTTTTCCAAAACTCTTTCCTCTGCACATCAACCTCAAAGCACTGTTTGTTTTTGGGTTTCTTTTATTTTGACAGCAAATCTCTGCTTTTATCCTTTTTTTTGCAGAAGCACCATTTTGATTTGTGCTTTCAACTGATGGCAGGTCAATAAAAGCAAGCGCAAAAATAATAATAGCCGAATATATTGTGATGTGCTACAGCAAACAGACAATATTTCATAGTAGCAAGAGTTATTATTTCAAAGTGGTATTAACTATAGTGACTGACTCTCTCTACATGAATTCTGTGATTTGATCTCTTTGGCTAAATTTGTAGAAAAACAACCTCTTTCTGACATTTTTTTTTTAATATAAGGGCTTCAATGCTAAAGAGCACAGCAGCGCTTTTGTATTGGGGGTCAAAGTACCGGTAACAAAAATGAAATCAAATATTATACCAGGTAAAAACCACTATGTAAACATGGATGTGATGAAATTACAAAAACGTTTGATTTTCATCACATACATTTATATTATATATTATTTGTTTTTGTTACCCCCGATACTGTTGGTCATAGATTAATCATTTACTTCCTGACATATTGGTTAACCTGCATTTTTGCCTTGATTAAACTATGATCTGTTGAGCTTCACAAACCAACAGTAAAACACTCATTACAGATAAGTACTTACAGGACTGAAAAAAATCAATTGCATTAGGTTGGCACTGACTTTTGCAGGCTCTAAGTGGTCGATCTATGTCCCAAATCACATTTCTGACCTGTTTTGCTGAGCCTGGCCAGATAACTGCAATGCTTTTTCACCTTTATCTTATACAAACCTTTACACGACCCCATATTGTCTTTTTCGTTATCTATGCAGTTTTAATGTTGCACCCATTTTTTCAGCTTGACACCATTATTTAGTTTAATGTTTTGTTGATAAGTGAAATGGTCTGCTTTTAGTGCAGCCAAGTGTATTTGTGAATACGGGCAGCACATTGCAGGACCGTTACATCAAGTCTGCCATTGGAGATAACACAAGGGCTATATCCAACAATTAGTATTGTCTCTGGTAACTCTAGTAGATTTTAGGTACCGGTAATAGCTTTTTGGCACAAAACACAAAAGTAAATCCCAATTTGTCAATCTAACAATGCTCTTAAGTAATACATTAAGGCACTGCTTGTAAATCTTTTTTATGTTCTGTCCATTTACTTACACAATGAGCCATTACACATGTTCCATTAAACCTGCTGCTCTTTTGTTAAAAAACAACGAGCAGCAAACTTTAGACATCCCAGAGCTACATTTTGTTCTTTTATTGCTAATAGACTTGGGTTAGACACTTAAAATTCAGTCTTCAGGTGCATACTAACTGTGTCCGTGACGTGTGCAGCCATTACTGGAGCTGCAATGCCCTCTGCTGGACATAATAACACAACGATCACACACAAGATGACGGTTCAAGCCCAGAGAGGCATTGATACACCTTAAAGCAGTGCTGTAGATTTCCCATAGGCTTAGTGCAATAATGTGTAACAGCCTCGAGCATATAATCACACTCAATTACCATTTACCATGTCCATCCATTTTAACAACAGAGAAAATAACAGAATGCCAAGGCACTATTTGTTCATATTAGGTCTATTTAACCCCTAAGGCATTGTGGGAGCTTAAACTCTGTATCTATAGCCCACGCTAGGGAATACAGGAGCATGTTACAAAGTAAAAATAGAAACAAATGCATTGCCTTAGCCTTAGCCATAGAGACCTAATTGCTTAGATTGTAATGAATGCTATATCAAAGGTAATGGGGTTGTCAAGCACAGACCTGTCATTATTGGGTATACCAGTGACTGCTTCACATCTGAGTTATTAGTCTTCTTCACTGTCAGTTTTAATGAGATGTGAAAAAAGGGAGGGCTTCCAGCAGTGACCAGCTGCCTGTGTCCAAGACTGTTACCGCATCAAAGCACTGAGACGATGATGAATGAGAGCAGCCATATCAGTCCCCACATCAGGCAAAATTAAGCATTACTTTAATGGAGCAGATGCTGGAAATATACGATCAATGCCATCCCAGTAATAAAAACACTAACTTAACTGGATTATATTATATTGTGATTATCTATCCTAGCTACACATGATTACAACAAATATTAGAGTTAGACATTTAAATAGTCATATAGTAGTAGTATTAAAACTCTAAAGTCTGAAGGACATAGCCTTGTGTAATAATACAAGTACATTCATAAATGGCAGTATATACTGTACAGGAAAAATAGAAAGAAACTTCAACTCAACAATGTGCATAAGGTGTATATCGGTGAAACGGCCCCATACGTCTGCCCCATACGTCTGCTACAACTGTTACCAACGGTAACCTTAATCACTTTTTTGATTTGTCTGGATGTTTGTGAAGAATGTTTTTGCCAAATTTAGAAAATTCCCTAAAGCTGCATTCTTCTTTCAGTCTATAGGGGGCCCTATAGAGGTAACTGCCATCATAT
>JAVQKC010007740.1:0-16158 GCA_036025475.1 Philypnodon macrostomus
CTGTGGCTACATAAGTAGCTTACCATCATCAGGTGTGACTGGAGTGAATGAATAATACAAATATGTAAAGCGTCTTTGAGTAGTTGTGAAAAGCGCTATATAAAATTGATGAATTATTATTAAATGTGCAAATGTGATACAACTTAATAGACCTTTTAAATCTGAAAACTCTTCTGCAGTAATGCCTCACCCGAGTGGCCAAAAATGATATCAAGCCATATGAAATTCCAATTCATGGTTCTTGCAATGTGTATTTTTCACTATAACACCAAATCAGCTGTGTATACTGTTGATTATTTAATCGGTAGTTTACCAAAATAGATGACCCGGTAATAAAGCTCAACTCAGTCCTTTGTATTTTACTTGGTTAATAACTAAACAACACTATGAATTACCTTTGTCATTTCTCGTATAGCGTTCATGGCTGCCTCTCTGCAGAGTGCACTGAGGTCGGCTCCTACATATCCTGTGGTCCTCTGAGCAAGATCATCAGTGTCCACAGACAGACAGACAGGCATCTTCTCAAACAACACACTCAGAATCTCCTTCCTCTGCTGCAGTGTGGGTGCGCCAATAATCACCTGAGAATAACAAGATAACCATCATTAAAAGGCAAATAGTAATGAATTAAAATAAGACAAATAACATCCCAGTAACAGAAACTGTGAGAATGTGTTACATTTGGCCAATTAAGTTTGATGACAGATTACTATTATCTCTGTTTGTTAGTGAACACGTGAACTGATCTATTACTAGTATTTTTTTCCCCTGTACCTCACGGTCAAATCTCCCGGGCCGACGCAGTGCTGAGTCCAGGCTGTCCGGTCGGTTTGTGGCTCCGATGATGAGGAAGCGGTCGCTCTGGTCCATCCCGTCCATGAGAGTGAGGAGCTGGGCCACTAGCCGGTTTTCTGCTGCGGTCGAGCCCGTTCGCCTGGGACAGAGAGAGTCCAGCTCGTCCAAAAACAGCACACACGGACCCTCCTCAGACGCAGAGCGGGCATTATCAAAAACAGCACGAAGCTTCTCCTCACTCTCACCGGGCCTCGAACCAACCACCTGGAAAAGACAATGATGGACAACCCATCTTCAGACTTAAACTGATTTTAACTCAAGGACTATACCCTAGCCCCAGCAACTGCACTATGTCTATGCTGTTGTCATCTGCATGTTATGCTTCCATCATGATGCTCTGTTTTATGCACCTTCATTTGTTACACACGGCTGGTTTGCAGAGTTAACATAGTTCATAATATTATATTTAATATTTAGGTTTTTTTTTTAAATCATATTGCATGAACCGCCTGTGCAGCAGCCACCGGTACCTGTCAGCTAACTCAGGAGTCCTACAGGCCAACAAGGCCTGATAGAACTCCTTCTTCAGCTTGACGGCATCCCTTACTTCCGGCGCCCATCGCCAGGTTTGGGGGTTGCCGCCACAACATGCACCCGAGCGGAGGTGGGAGTTGAAGATCTTTCTGACCGAGGGCATGTCTAACACCAAAAGCAGAAAACATGAACAGTATTTTGAGTCCCTTGTATGAGTATATTGTATTGAATAAAAATGCTTCATGAGTAAATCCATGATATAAGTGCAGACCTTTTTTGTAGCTACTGATGGCCACAAGAGCTGTTAAGATAAGTAGCAGAGCCTAATGTTTTATCTCTGGTTATTGTCTGATGTCCAACACTTCATTTATAATAATCAAATCAAATCAAAGAAAACACTGCTGCCTCACAAATATATACACACATTATACATATACATATATATGTCTTACACCTGTCATAAAATTAATATGAGATCTACAGAATTACAGAAATATTAAAATGGATCAAATTTTGCAAAATGTGTACCTCTGGACCATGGACGACCACCAGACTCGCTCCAACCTCTCTGACCACACTGCGGACTAACTGGGTCTTGCCCACACCAGGAGGTCCCACCAGGAGCACCCCTCTGGGACAGGACAGACCCAGGGAGCCTAGGGTCTGTGGATAAACCAAAGGCAACTGCAGCATTTCTTTAAGAGATGAACGGACCTGGAGAACAGAGTTATTAGTGTTAGAGTGCACTGATTTTAAACCAATAAAACCACAAAGCTTCTAAATTCCTCCCGTTATAGATGTTTTATAACTCGGCAGAAATGATATCTATCTGCAACATCCATTCATTTTACCTCCATTCATCAGTGCATCAAAATATCACAGATGTGTTTCTTTAGTGCTAAATTTGTCCTCTCTCAGCAGCCGTAGATATAAGAAGTGAATTTAATTTCCACCTGGTTCTATAGATCCCTATGTCTGTCTTTCCAAGATAAAAAAAATTAAGACATTAGATTGCAGATGCATTAAATATGACCGTATTACTGAACACTTCTCAATATAATGCAAAAATGTCCAGCATAGATAGAAATGCACAGTATTCTCACCCCGTCCAGGCCACCCAAAGGAACATTGTCAACAACATTGTCCTGCTGCTCAAGTCCTCCTCTGAAGTGCCGGACTGTCTTGATGTCTACAATTTCCACCGCCGTTTTAGAAGTGACAAGTCCACAATCTGTTGACTCTGGGTTAATATCTTCAAGAACAGCATATCTAATCTCTGTCCCATATTCCTCCAGGTTCACCACATGATTCTTATAAACACACACTCCTCTTAGCATGTCCTTTACAAGTTCATGGACAACATGTCGAGCTGCGTTTCTCCTAAACTCTGAGGTCTGCACCAATACTGTTATTTTGATGGCTTTAAGTTTATTGCAAGGCACTGGGGTTATTTGGTCCAGGTTAATATTCCTGTGTGAGATTGTAGGGTTAAGAATAAGACTTGGAGAGCAGCATTTTAGGTCCATTTGTAGAAAGCCTTCAGCACAGTCAGGACGAGGCCAAGCAGTGCACAGAGAGCTCACCCCAGATACAGAGACCAGCACAGGAGAGCCCAATGTTAAGCCCAAAGTAGACATCAGATGTGGGCCTAGTCTGCATCGTTGAGATCCTCGGTCACATGGATCCACTGACAGCAGCCTCAGAGTGTCCATTGTCAAGACTTCAACTGTAACCTAGAGTACAATATAAAACATATGGCAAGTTCAAATTGTTTTAAGCAAGTGATTAAAAACAGCTAATATCTCAAAGCATTTCATGAACATACATTTTCTTGTGAGTGGTTGTTTTTTCTGGTCAACCTGAGGAACATTACAACTATTGTGTTGTCTCTATGATAAGCAAGGGTTTCTGACCTTATTCCTTGTATAATGACCAGTGATTGTCCATACCGAAGATGTTAAAAATCATTCGACGATAATGACTTGATTATACACGTTTAAAAGAGGCACAAAATCTATGCAGCATGTGTTTAAAAACATTGGCCAAACGGTACTTCTTCCGGAAATAGCAAACAACCACTTCCGCTCAACAAATTTAGGAAATATACATTATATATGTATCTTTATATAACATATAAACATTTAGGGGGCTCGTAGATGGGTATACGACAAAATAACCCATTTAAAAGTGATTGTTAACTCTGTTAGGTTTAAAGTCGTCCAGCGGTTTAAATGTTTTTGCCGGATCACTTCTGTCCTCTTGTGGCTAAAAAGGGAACTACTGGCTCAAATATACTAAAATCGAGTAAATAAAGCTATAATAATACGCGCAAAAACAGAGAATACTAGAATTACAAACAAAACAAATATAATAAAAACATATTTCCTACACAACCCCCTCATAAACCTTTAGGCAATGTTTAATAATAGTAGTAATATTAATATTGTAATAAAGACAAAATGATTGAAAATAATACTCATAATATTTGTAAAGATTATTTTGACACAAACTGTATTTGATTATCAATTGTAATGTCATTGGCTGGCATATGTAAAATAATAGCCGATAGACAAAAGTTATTTCATGGCCACTGCGTAAGTAGTCGGCCGAGGAGAATCTGCTTCAGGTGGTCAGATGGTCAGTCACGTGTTTGTAAATCTCCACAAATAGCGCAGCCGTAGCGATATCAAACTACGGAAAGCGCTTGTGCCCATTCCCTGTACGGAACTGGTTAGGACGTCTCGCCGGTGACCTACTGCTGCAGACAGAGGAAAGTGCTCCATAAAACCGCTCTGTCTCGACGCTGAAAGGCAAGTCTATAGATAACATCAGCGGGCTGCAGCCATGGGCAGCTCTGGGTGAATTGGATCAACGTGAAGGGCAAGGGCACATGGCGTCATTCAGCGAACGAATGAATGACAAATGCATCGACATGTTTTATTGCACTCGTTAATTTCCGCCACATAGGTTAGAGAAATGCAGATAGAGCTACTTACAGAGCAGCAGAGACGTGCATCAAACAAAGGCACAGCATGTTCCCTATTTTCATCACATTCATTCAGCTTGGCCTATATTTGGAGAAGTGGACCCGTTAGCAGTAGCCAGTGTTTTGTACATGGGTCCATTCTCACAACATTTGCAGGCACTTTACTATTTTATGCATATCTGGACACGGAGGTAATCTCATAAACGCATTTGGCCATATGCAGTCATATGCAGAGGTGGGTAGAGTAACCAATAATGTTACTCAAGTAAAGGTAAAAAGTACTCATTCACATAATTACCGGAATCGGAGTAGAAAAGTACTGGTGAAAAAGTCCTGAGTAACTGTTTTTTGAGGTTAATGTCAGATTATTTGTTAAATTTTGTGGTAATCTGCAAAAAAATAAAATAAACAGATTTTGATATTTTTAAAAGATAAACTAAAAACATAAAAAATTAAGGCACGAGGAACAGAATTTCACATCATCACATTTTTCACATAAAGCTGTTCTTACATGACACACAGAGGTGGTAAAATACTCTTACTCTTTCTAGATTTAAAAGATTTTACTCAAGAGTACAGTTACTTCAAAATATTATTACTCAAGTAAAAGGTATTGTGCAGTAAAGATACTCCTAGAAGTGTTACTTAAGTGAATGTAACTGAGTAAATTATTACCCACCTCTGGTCATATGAGTAAAATCTGATTAGTTGTACCAAAAACAATCTGACACACTTGACTTCTGGACATGACCCAAGTGCATATATCACCTGTCTGCAAAAGCCATTATGGAAATGTCATTGTAAATCAATAGCATCCACATCTTTCCCATATATCATAGCCTTGTGTGTGTATTGTAGGCCTACTGCACATTCTACAGCTTTCACTTTCACTACATGTACAGATTAGCGTCATTAGGGCAACATGATCTATATGCTTCAAAGCAAAGTGTCCGAAGCCCAACTCTCAAGTCATTTTAAAAGTTCATTGTTTCTTGTTGCTCATCTGCTTCAGCCTTTGAATCCAGTTATCAGAGCTCTTTAGTCTTTCCCGTCATAGCTCAAAGTCTCGCGAAGTGTGCCACCAGCTCTTGGCCCAGAGAGCGTGAGTGTCCTGCAGAGCTGAAATGTCACTCTGTTTGTAGGTCTCGCCCAGCACAGAGCATGTTTGTGGATAGTCTTATAATGCACAGGCGGCAGTAGAGTCACCTTTTTTGAGCTGCCTGTATTCGTTTGTGTCCAGAGCCTGGGAGGAGCGGCCATGTCGACCCTGCTGCGCTGCGTCTCCTCTTCTTCTGCCACTTTAATCCGGCAGGGCGTCCGGCTGAGGCTTCCCTCCAGGAGACAGTTCAGGACTTTCCCCGTTTTATGTGACCAAAGCGTCTCCAAAGGTATAGAAATATTTGCTCTCTATGGCTTTTTCTCAGCTTTCAACTCTCTCTCACATCTTTATGTTTTTTTTTGGCTTTAGACTTTAGATCATATTTTTATTCAAGGACATTGATTGGAGCCAGACGAGTGTGAAACTGTCTGTAGCAGATTGTTATTGCTGGTCTCAAAATAGAACAGACTGTTTGTGTTTGACCGACTGAGCTGTGAGAGGTCAGGTAAAGGTGACCTGTGGAAGTTGAAGCAGAGCCCAAATATATATCATCATTGCATTTGTTTGTTTCAGAGACCTCCATAACTGAGTATTTGAGACTTTTTAGTGATCCGCACTAACCGTCAAAAGTTTTCTCAGCATGTGTCCGCATGAATGTAGGCCGCCTCTGTGCGTTGGCCCTGAGCCAATCACCTGCTAATGCTGTCTCCATGACGGCGAGGTCACAGCGCCGTGTTTGGACAGAAATGTGTAACTTGACTCTATACGGCGTTATACAGTTCAGGCTGCACATGCTGAGTCCTCCCTGATAAAGAAACTGCACACGTGCTTTTAATTCATAGATTGTATTCAAGCTGTTTTTATATTGCTGGCAAAGGCTGCTAAAAACTCTACGTGCTATCAACATCTGTGAAAGACTTGACTGTATGTTATCGTGTTTAGTATGTCTTCAAACAGCATTCCTATATGCAATTAAAACACAAACCAGAGAATAAAATCATAAGTATTCAATTTAAATGCTTTTTGGAGATTGCAATTTGGAAATAATATAATTCACATAATCTTGCAGTTTTTTTTGCTTTACTAGCTCCAAAACAACATTGTACGACTGCAACCAGCCAGCCACTGTAGAAACGTGAAGTTGTCCAAACAGAAATGTGTTTTGTATTTGTTTAGCCAACCTACTGCAGCAGATACAGACACATTGTGTGCCCCAGTGAGCCCCAGATCAATGCCATTGACCTACTTTTGTAAAACACACCTTGAAAGAAAAAGCATAACCCAGGAAAAAAATGCAAATAAATGCCAACAATGATGGTATTCTATTTGTATTAATTGTAATTGTGATTCTATTAAGGGGAGGTGTTCATTTAGTCAGGGGTTTACTGATGTACATGGTAAATCCGAAACCTCAGACATGACACTAAAAAGCCACACATCCACAACGCTTGTTGGTAACGAGGAAGTCATTGCTGTGATTGGTCCTTCCTTAAAATTGCAGAAATCAGTCGCTACGACTGGACCCCAACTTTTGGAAAGAAAATACCAGGCTACATCTTTAATAGTGTATGAGAGAATAAAATGCATATAGATCTAGTTCCTTAACTATTATTTTTGTTTTCAGGTGTCCCTTACAAAGACCTGGTGGTAGGTGTCCCTAAAGAGACCCTCCAGAATGAGCGGCGCGTGGCCCTGTCTCCGGCCGGGGTCCAGATTCTGGTTAAACAGGGGTTTCAGGTGCAGGTGGAGAGCGGGGCCGGGGACGCCTCTCAGTTCTCAGATCAACAGTACAGAGACGCAGGGGCCACCATCACCGATGTCAATGGGGCCTTGAGCTCAGATCTGGTCCTCAAGGTGGGCTTACTGACTTTATAAAATATGACTTAAGGGTGTGCGATATGGCGATAAAAAGATTGTATCGTGATATAAAGGCTCAAAAATACAAAGAATTTTAGATATGTTTGATAAAGAGGTTGGTACTTCCATTATCTGACACTGGATTTAACCAGTGAATCCCTTGTTGTGATGTAGGTGCGAGCCCCCAGCCTGACTGAGGTGGATCTGTTGAAACCCAAGTCCACTTTGGTCAGCTTCATTTATCCAGCTCAAAACTCGGATCTAATGAGCAAGCTCTCAGAGAGACAGAGCACTGTGCTGGCCATGGACCAAGTCCCACGAGTGACCATCGCACAGGGTTACGACGCTCTCAGCTCCATGGCAAACATCGCGGGGTCAGATTAGTTAAAATAACATTTTATTAATTTGATAGTTTCATTTGGGATTTTGTTTAAAGGTCATGTCTATGCAGGTACAAGGCTGTGGTGTTGGCTGCAAACAACTTCGGGAGGTTCTTCACTGGACAAATCACTGCAGCAGGAAAAGTCCCTCCAGCAAAGGTCATTAACATGTTTCGGCCGGTTCATGTTCTTTAAATTATTTATTAAAACAAACTTTAAAAACATCAGCCACACAAGTCTCTGGTTCTAAATGTCATTCAGTAACATGTGTCTGTTTATTTGATCCAGGTGCTGGTTATTGGAGGTGGAGTCGCAGGTTTAGCAGCGGCAGGTGCTGCCAAGTCGATGGGAGCCATTGTCCGAGGATTTGACACGAGGTAGACCACCCTATATTTTAACAAAGGAGAAAATGATAATTATTATGATTTTTATATGTTAGATAAGTCGTATTTGTGCATTTTCAGACCAGCAGCCTTGGAGCAGTTCAAGTCTTTCGGGGCAGAGCCTTTGGAGGTGGACATAAAAGAGTCTGGTGATGGAGTGGGAGGCTATGCTAAAGAGATGTCCAAAGAGTTCATTGACGCTGAGATGGCTCTGTTTGCAAAGCAGTGCAAAGAGGTGGACATTGTCATCAGTACTGCACTGATCCCAGGTCAGTCTCTTTTATAATGGACTCGTCATTGACTAATGGTCATTTTGAAATGGAGATTATTTGGAGATCAAACATGGCCTAAGGCAATAATGCAGTCTGCATTTTCTTCATGCTCCTTTTTTATAATGTTTTTATTTTAGGGAAGCGGGCACCAATCCTGATCAAAAAAGAGTTTGTTGAGTCAATGAAGGATGGCTCAGTTGTTGTGGATCTTGCAGCTGAAGCAGGCGGCAATATTGAGACGACCAAACCTGGAGAATTATATGTTCACAAGGTGGGTGTCAGAATGTAAGATTAATGCTCCCCATATCATCCCATTGACATTATACAAGACCTAGTAGCTCATTGGGCTACTTTAAATAAAGAAATGCACACTTGAATCCTGGTTCTGTACACAGTATAAACCATATGTGCAAATGTGTTTTAGCCAATGTTTCATCAAAGCTACAGCACTACTCATTTGAGGATGTGCACTGCCTGGAGCCACTCGGATAGAACCTCTTCTAATAATGCGCAGATGATTGATTATAATTTTTTTAAAACTCAGACATAACCTTATTTTAACATTAATCATGCGGTCTTTTTCTTATCCTTGTTTTTAAACTCCAGGGGGTGACCCACATCGGGTACACAGACCTGCCCAGCCGAATGGCCACTCAAGCCAGTACTCTGTACTCCAACAACATCCTGAAGCTGCTCAAAGCCATCAGCCCTGACAAAGAGGTCTTCCACTATGAGCCCCGGGAGGAGTTTGACTACGGCACCATAGACCATGTGATCCGTGGGACTATGGTCATGAAGGTACACTCTTTTATTACAAGGTACATTAACTTCAGTAAATGCAGTATTTCAGTTTTATTAGGCTGTTTAACTGCACTGACTCGAGTGCACTGCATTTGTAATTATACAGTTTTAATATATTTCACTTAGACTATCTCTTCCTCTTCTTTCTAGTGCAAGTTATATTTAAGGCCATTGAGTTTTATGGTGCATCATTCATGGTGAACATCATTCCAGCAACTGAAAAACTACTCAGAAAATCAGTTTGTTTTCTTTTGAATAATGAATTTAAAAAATCGGGGCATGTACTAAGACTTGTCTTCATGCTCCTATTCAGCCATGTTTATTTTTGATTAAATTATAAAATATGTATATACTAAAGGGTTACATGGATGAATAGAAATTAACTGACAGAGCTCAAAATAAACCTCAGAATGAAAGTTTTTCCCCAAAATAAGTCTCTTATAGCAAATAAAAAAAAATCCCAAAACACATTGGTTTTCTCTTTTTTTTTAAAAAAACAAATCTTGCAAAACCTCTTCCAACTGCTTTATGATGACACTCAATCTTCACTGAGTTGTGCATATTTCCAGTACGTCAAACTGGAGTCTCTCACGCATGTTGTCTCATTGTCCTCTGTTTTTGTGCGTTCAGGAAGGACAGAACATGTTCCCAGCTCCTCTTCCTAAGACGGTCCCCCCTGCTCCTGTCAAAACCAAATCCGTCGCAGAGTTGCAAGCTGAAAAAGCTGCTGCAGTTTCTCCGTTTAAACGGACTATGACCTCTGCTGGAGCCTACACTGCAGGTCGGGATCAACTCCATCTCTAAATGTAGTAATTCATACTCTTACTTGTATGTACTTATTTTTTAAATACTGTGGCAATATTTATGTTGGTAACACGTACTTTAATTAGTTTTATGTTGTATGTGTCAGTCCCTGGTTTGTTCTTACTGAGCAAACCATGTATTTGTTAATGGATAATTATACACCATTGGCTTACACATATACTTTCAAATAGGTCCTTTTTTTTAAGATGTATTTATCTAATTTAATAGTCTGATTAGATCAAGTCCAAGTAGGAGCTCCACAAAACAGTTTCTCATCAAGATGGGAACAAACAACTTGTGCCGGTTTCTGGGGGTTTCCAAAAAAAACAAAGATATAAAGCCTTGACACTCTCACTGCCACATCTTCTATCAAATATGTTATATTGGGGCGGCAACAATAATTCTCTAGGTGCGTTTGTTGACAGTGCAGGAGCATTTAGTAGTTTGCCCCAATTTATTTATCATAAATTGGACAATCAGCTCTTGGAGACGACTATAGCTCAACATAATAAACATGCCGAATGAAACAAATCACAACTCCTAATGTGATTTCTTCCTCAAAGGCATACTCGAACATAATTTAAAAATCCAAAAAGTACATTTTGCATAATATAAGGCCTTTTTAATCCTGAAGGAAAGTCAACATGATTTTATCAAATGTATTTTAAATGAAAACATGGCCTGGCATCTCATCAGCTTCTGTCTTGTCCTTTCCACAGGCCTCTCCACTTGTTTAGGTCTAGGCCTCATCTCTCCAAACGCAGCCTTCACTCAGATGGTCACTACATTTGGTTTGGCTGGTATCGTGGGATATCACACAGTGTGGGGCGTGACTCCTGCTCTGCACTCACCGCTCATGTCTGTGACCAACGCCATTTCAGGTAAGACTACAAACATTATGACTAGGGATGCAGAGATGTATATCAGCCCAACACCGGTATCTGCCTGTACAGATGGACAATGCTAATCTGCTGTCTTTAAAGGATAACTTCTAATATTTAGGTTTAGAAACAGACAGAGTAAGAAAAGACAATCAATTCAGGGTCACACAATCCAATAAAAAGGATATGTATGCATTAGTAAATGCAATTAAAGCTGTTAATTATATGTAGATTTCTTATTTTCAACAGACCTACCCGACATATTTACAGAATATCTGTATCAGAATCGGCCAAATTGGTAAATGAAATATCTGTATCGGCCAGGAAATTTCATATCAACCCTAATTTTGACCTTTTTTTTTTTTTTTTAAATTCTGCGGTCACAATTATCAAATGCAGTAGAAATGTCTGTTCTTTTCTCTATTTAACTTTAAACAATGCTTTTTTTTTTTTTTATCACAATATACCGGTAGTTACTTTTTAATGTCAGTGATAATGTAACAAGCAAAACATTTCACCACAGTCCCTAATATTGATGGGGAAACTGTAAAAAAACAACATATGGCTGCTTGGTGTCTAGCGGTTTAATTGTTTGTTCTGTCATGTTTTTCACAGGTTTGACCGCTGTGGGAGGCTTGGTGCTGATGGGAGGAGGTCTCACTCCCTCCTCATTACCTGAAACTCTGGCTTTAGCCGCGGCTTTTGTGTCCTCCATCAACATCGCAGGTCCAACCTCAAACTCCAGCTAAAGTCTTACATTTTAAATATTTTTAGTGGCATTTAAGTGTTTTATTGTATTTGTGCAGGTGGTTTTCTGATCACTCAGAGGATGCTGGACATGTTCAAGCGATCCACTGACCCTCCAGAGTATAACTACCTGTATGCCCTGCCCGGAGTGGCTTTTGTTGGAGGTTATGGTGCTTCTGTCGCTGCCGGTTACAGCATTGAGCAGGTAACGGGGCACAGAATATATCTCCTCACAATTAACAGAAAATAACTCAAGAAAAATCAATTTAACTACACTGATTATATTCACATTGGTACACAGGTACATATCATTAAGATGCTGAACTGGATTGAGTTGGTACTTCTACGATTAATGAGTTAAATAATTAACTAATTAATTTTTGCACGGTGATCCAGGCTAGTGTATATTTAATTTACATAGGCACATTACAGAGGTCAAATAAAGAATGCCTCAATAGCGCCCCCATGTTTATGACCCCTATGGGACCCTGGACACACTGACTTTGGCAGAGAGAAGCTTGGTTCTCCACAGTGTACCCAACATAAAAAAATTGACAGCCTCTAACTTGCACATACTTTGCCCGATTAGGCTCAAATCGGAAATACCTAATTACCCCCCAGCCCTGAACACATTTGACCAATATGACAGCAGCTACCTCTATAGCGCCCCCTATAGACTGAAAGAAGAATGTAGTTTTAGGGAATTTTCTAAATTTAGCAAAAACATTCTTCACAAACATCCAGACAAATCAAAAAAGTCAAATAGACCCTTCCCATGTTTGTCATGGTTTGGGGCCGGGGTCTCTTAATTGCTCATTAACAATATTAAAACCCTCAGAAATCACACAATGTCTGATTAAGGTGCCCGTTGGTGACAGTTGTAGCAGACGTATGGGGCCGTTTTGCCGATATACACCTTGCTGTCGGGGACGACACACAGGCCTAGTTCTCTTCATGTACTCAACTCACAAAGTTTCTGCAAAACCCCTGTGAGATGCTTTCATCGAAAACTGATCTGAAACCCAGTTGTCCTATTTTATGATGGATCAAAACAAAATGTGGATTTTCAATTTGCAACATTTTCTAATTATGCTTTATGCACCCTCATACTACAAGAAGTGGATCAGCTGCCATATGTAATTATTTTATGTAAAAAATAAAACAAGCAATTAACTGGATAGCATTAGTCTGAAGTAGTAAATGAGGTATTTATTGGCAGTATATATAAATTGGACACTGTAGCTGTAATGTCTATCTGTATGTTATTTTCCAGGAGATAATAATGGATGGCCTCATTTATTTGACAAGTACTTTGGAATGCCAAGCTACAACGTCGGCACCAAGTCCAGCATGTGTTGTAAGTAATGATTTTTCTTTTTTCTAATTTGGCTTTATTTGACTTATTCATGTAAATACTGTCATTGTTCAGGTTTTTGTTGGTGATCAGTTAGTCAGTCCACATTCCATTGGATTTACAATATTAAAATAATAAATTTTACCTCTGCCTCTGTATGATTGTTGTGTTTGGTAGTGGTTGGAGAGCTAGCTGTGGCTACAGAAGCTTACCACTGCCAATTTGTGACTGTGCAATCAGTTGTCCTATATTATCTACAAAGGTCCTATATTATGATTTTTTTGTACATTTCACAGTAAATTTTGGAAATATTTAGGTTACCATTTTACGTTTTGCAACATCAAACACACAATTTTTATCTAATACAAGCTGTTTTGTGGAGCTCCCACTTGGACTTTATAACAAACCTGTTTGTGCCAGTTTTTTTTTTTTTTGGGGGGGGGTCTGAAAATAAACTCCAACCTCTTAATTCTTGAGGACTATAGCTCAACATAATTAAATACTCAAACATGCCTGAATGAAACAAAACACAATTTTTGAGGTACAAAAAACATTAGAACATATAGTTAGAAAACGCTAAACAAAACCAATACCTTATTATTTAAGTACATAATAGTGTTTTAATAATGATCTGGTAGTCATCCTTGTATATGTTTTGGATGTGTGTAGTGTAATAGGACTCAAGAAACCAATTAGAGTGTCAATGCTTATGTGTGGGTAGCAGAGATGTTCAGGTCAGCTGTTCTACTCGGGAATAACCTTGACAAACATTATGCACTCAGATAGATACTGTATTTTTTGATAAGGCAGCTACAGCTTAATGTTTTAACAGTGTAAATACTGAGACATCCCGGGGAATTATTAACGTTACAAAATTTAACTCAAACTCAGTGGAATTTGATTAAAATTTTGTAATGTTAATAGGTTTACATTTTACAAAAGACAAATACACAGTCGCTCAGCTCGATTATGAGGACATTACAAAGAGAAAAAGCTACCAAATACGAGGTACAGTCATCCAGTCAGTGAACTGAAAAACAGTGAAGCACACAAGAGGCCAGCAAAAGCATGATATATTTTAAATAAGGGTCAGAGGTTGAGTAGAAAGTGTGAGATTCGCTGGGAAGACACTACTGTATCACATGGTGCCATGACTTCTTAGAGGGTGCAGAGTCCTTGATCCAAAAAAGCAAGATGCAGAGTCCTTGATCCAAAAAAGCAAGATGTTCTTCCTGGCAGTAACTGTTAACAGGTTATAAAGTCGTTTGTGCTTGGGTTTAATATGAGGATCCGGAAGGCCTAGGAGGAGATATTCTAGATTGAGCTGTATGGTAGTATAAAAAATATGATAAAAATCTTTCAAAAGGACAGGTAGTTCTGTATCGTGGCACATGACCACATACTATCAAAATAATCATATTTTTAAGGACAGGTATTATGTGTGTCTGGTGTATAATCCTGAACTGAATTCTTTATGTTCTATTACAAACTGAAATCCTTGCAGCCTTGCTCCATATGTCTAGCCAGACCTCAGGTTCAATAGAAAAACCCATGTCCTTTTCCCAAGCAGCCAACGAAGCAGAGAGGGCATTGGAGAGTAATGCTTTATAGAATACACTAAAAGATTTCTTACCACTATGAGAACACAAGGCATTCTCTACAGTAGACAAGTTATTATTTGTTAACGTGGTGTCTCTAGTAGTAAAATGCCTAATTTGTAGGAATCTAAAAAAAGTCTACAATCTCCAAGCCAAACTGCTGCTGTGTCTGTTGAAAAGACAACACAGACTTACTATTAAACAAGTCCCCCAGCTTTCTGATACCTTTAAGCCTGGATTTCTCAGAATAGGAGAAAGAGGAGAGGTACAATCAAATCATCCCTCCACTTCATGGACCATTCTCCAACTGTGTTCAGAGAGATGGGGTGAGAGCAGAGTTCATTAACCAAACTGTTTAAAAAGAGCAGGTTCCAAAGAGGGCAACAAGACTGAGAAGATTCAATATCAAGCCATACTGAGGAACAATAATTTCTAAACCAGTGGAATATTGCATGCCAGTGTACTGCTAATTGGTAATACTCAATATTAGGCACATCAAGCCCTCCATCAGAACCAGGTCTTTACCATTTAGATATTTTTAATCTAGGTTTTCTTTTGCTCCAGATAAAAGAACTCAGCCACCCTTCAAGCATGTTGATAATCTTATCAAGAGTGGTATCATCTGCATAGGGTAAAGGAGCCTAGGTAAGACACATAAGGGACCTGCGCTCTAGATCTGCTTTTATTGCACCCAGAAGAGAGGGATAATTAGCCTTAACATAAGATCAAAAGATGGAGTTATGAATGTGTGGCTTGGACAAGAAAATCAATACATGTTCTGTACTCTTTCTCACAGACCGAAATGATAGATATGTGTAAGTTCTGTCTAATCGCTTGCTCACTAATGGTTCGATGGTGAGATAAAAAAGCAAAGGGATGAGAGGGTTACAATTATTAGACTCGCGGCATTATAAAGTATCCATTTAACAAAAGTATCTCTCAGGCCAAATCTTTCCAAAATAAATATGTCATAGGTCAAATGCTTTTTCAGCGTCAAGAGAAAGGACCATGGCTTGGTCTTTATGGCCATAAAGTAGCTGAATAACATTAAGCATGTTATCACAACAGAGAGGACCCTTAACAAAGACCGTCTGATCTTCACTAATCATTTCAGGAAGTACCTTTTCTATCCTTGTGGCCAATATTTTAGAAATACATTTTCGATCAGAATTGAGTAATATAATTGGTTTACTGTATATGATACACAATTTTGAGGATCTTTCTCTTTCTTAAGGATAAGAGAGATGTTAGCATCTCTAAAAGTGGGAAAAAGAATGCCTGTAAGGAATGAGTGGTCTAACATGGCTAACAGAGAATCTAATAGGATATTACCAAACTCCTTCTAAAATTCACATCCAAACCCATCCGACCCTGGCGCCTTCCCTGATGGCATAGACTTTAAAGCTGAAAGAGCCTCCTCTTTGGTGATAGGGGCATTAAGAAGGTGTCTCTGGGCATCTGAAATCTGTGGAAGTCTCACATCTGAGAAAAACTCTGTGAAAGAAACCAATGCTTTCTTCTCCACTTCTTCCATATACAGGTTAGCCACAATGGGAGAGACCGGAGAGCCCATCGCACATCCATTTTTTTGTCTGTAGAAATTCCCTCTAAACTGGAAATATGTGGTGTTGAGACATAGGTCCAGTAGATCACAAATGTGGTCCGGG
>JAVQKC010007763.1:0-11617 GCA_036025475.1 Philypnodon macrostomus
TACCAGGTCTAAATCAGGACTATACCAGGTCTAAACCAGGACTATACCAGGTCTAATCCAGTTCTATACCAGGTCTAAACCAGGACTATACCAGGTCTAATCCAGGACTATACCAGGTCTAATCCAGGACTATACCAGGTCTAAATCAGGACTATACCAGGTCTAAACCAGGACTATACCAGGTCTAATCCAGTTCTATACCAGGTCTAATCCAGTTCTATACCAGGTCTAAACCAGGACTATACCAGGTCTAATCCAGGACTATATACCAGGTCTAATCCAGGACTATATACCAGGTCTAATCCAGGACTATACCAGGTCTAAACCAGGACTATACCAGGTCTAAACCAGAAATATACCAGTTCTAAACCAGCTGTAAACTTTGAAAGCTAAGAAATCGCACTGTTTTATGCATGACTGCATCTAGTCTGTGAACTCTGGGTGCACTGCGCAAGGCTCCAGTCAATAATTGATAAACTTCATTGTGCCCGACTACTGTGCGTGACAGTTGTTCGTCCTTTTGCTCTCTCGACAAGAAAGGTGTAGTGTCATCTCGAACTAGACAAAAGATCTGATATGCACTCGGATAGTCTGTGTAAGATACATTTTTTTTTACACATTGTCGTATTTATAGGCAGAATTTGGGGAGATAATTGTGAAATCTGCACATGTTCTAGTTGTTTATCCCTTAAGTGCTGTGTTTTATGCCTTAGTAGTTTCCGTTTGGTGCCCCCGATGCAACAGCTCACTCTGTCTTTGACTAATCCTGCCCTAGTTAAGAAAATGCTCCTGTTTGTGGATGTTGCCACAGGTGAAAGAGTTGCATGATAAAGTGTAGCACTTGTCTATATATAGTCATGTGTAACGACAGAGAAAATAGTAAAATTGTATTCACTTTTCATACCTGGAGTCATTACCCATTAACTGTGTGAAAAAACAGTTTTAAAGTTTAAATGATGTGCTCCCCTTTCCTCTCCTTCTCTTCCCTTTTTTTTTTTTTTTTTACAAAAAATGTAAATAGCTGTGAATAAAGCTGTGGATTTTAAAACACTACAGCATCAGCCACTTTTCACATTTTCTTCTGATAGATTCTAGTTCTGGCTAGATAAAGAATGCCCTGTGGAAGTGTGTGATTGGTTAACAGAAAGGCTCTTACACTAAAACACTTAGGGTCTTAAAGTCAAATTTCTTCTCGGATTTTGTTATGTGTGCTGTTGATTGAATAGTAAAACTTTGCAATAGTGTATCCATAATTAGTTTGTTTATATTTGTGTATATATAAGTTGATATTTTCTCACTTTACGTCCCTCTACAACAATGGAATCAAAACATCATGATTCAGTCCTAATGTGGTGCTCAGTTTTGATGTTTTATGTTTTAATTACCAGTGAATCTTCCACCAAATCTGAATTGAATTCTAACATATCTATGGATAAAAGTGTAGTCTGTAAATTTCCTAAATAAAAGAAGACAAACTTTTCTATGACGTAAAGTAGTTAATCTGTCTTCTTTTACTTTAGTCCCTCCCCTGACCTCTACAGCAACATCAAATCAGAGTTTGTGGGTTACTACTTTGACCAATAGTAGTCGAGTTGACTTTAGTCCCTCCCCTGGCCTCTACAGACTACAGACGATCAGAACAGGGTCAATTTTAAGCATTTTTCAACCACACCTTTAACAAAGCCTTTAACAAAGCCTTATTGTACACATGTCCTAATTTAACACCGTTGCCAGTTCTCACAATATTTTTTAAAGGGATACTGTAGGTTATTGTGGTAACCATGTTATTGAAGTCACTGCACCCTACCCACTCTATGTAAGTCTGTGACTAATTGCCAGTGTGTGTGTTTTTAGGCCGAGCCTGTCATTCTGGACCTGCGGGACTTGTTCCAGCTGATCTATGAGATCAAGCAGAGGGAGGAGATGGAGAAGAAGGCCCAGAAAGACAAGCAGTGTGAGCAGGCCGTCTACCAGGTTTGTTTACCACTAATTCACCGCCCCCAACACCCACACCCCCGCAATAACCAACCACGCGTCTGATAAGGCTCAGCTCAAACAGTCAAGTACACGCTCCAGAAGATATCAAAGACGTGGACACTTTCAACTCACATCAGTTGGGCCATCTGTCCATTGTGCTAACGTTCCTTTGCTTTGTTCTGCCTTCTATTTCTAATGATTGCCAAATGATTATAGGAATTTGGAGAGGCTGCTGTTTTTTTTTTCTCCGACTCTTTCAACGTAACTTTTTTCCCCCTGTTTTCTGTCTAATCTTTCGCATCTTCAGACGATATTGGAGGAGGACTTGGAGGACCCCGTTTACCAGGTAACCGGCAAGTCCTAGCCACCTTGTCTTAGCTGCGTGTGCACTGTGGGGGGAGACAGCAGCGGCTCCTGTTTGGATGTGACACACAAAAGCGTTACAGTGTGCATGTTGATGACTAGTTAGTGCATGAGTAGTTTTGAGTTTTTTCACTTTTCTAACTTGCTTCCCGGTTCTCTTCTCCAAACACGACTTCAGAGCTAATGTTTGTGGACTAATCACTTTCTGCTACTTCACCCTCTTTGAATTTCTTTCCTCCCGCTGCCGCCGCTCGTATAGTACATTGTCTTTGAGGCGGGACATGAGCCTATCCGCGACCAATCAGAAGAGAGCATATATCAGGTACTCCCAAGCTTGTGTCTTTTGTTTGGTTCCCATCATATCAGTTAATTTAAGTGTAACTGTAACTACAACTAGTCAAATAGTAAATAAGGATAGCGTTCAGAGCAGGTGTGTCCAATTTTTTTTATTATTATTGTTATCTATATTTGTGAAAATGTGCCATGGCCAAATCGTCCAATGTTTTTCCATGACTCACTTCTGGATTCTGAGCCACCAGTTGTGAACCACCAGTCAAAATAATAAGAATTTACAGGAAATTAGGTAAAACAGGTTTCCAGGCATGTGTTAAAATGCCTAAAGAGCTATTTAAATACTGGTTATGGGCCAAAAGCATCTGATTTTTTAAGTTGAGGGCCAAATTAAGTCTGCCAAGTGCCACGATTGGCCCCTGGGCTGCACTTTGGATGTGTCTAGTTGAGAGCATATATACATGATTATATAACAACTGTCCAGCGGTAGAAAGTTCATTTTATTAGAATGGTTTAAATAGACATAAATTAAAGTTAAAGAATGCCAAATAAAACTTGAAACAGTGACAGACATCTTACAAAATCACATTGTGAAAAAAGTAATTCCAAAAATAGTACATTAGACATACAGTAACATTCAATGTATTGTTCCATCATTAGATACATTATTGAACTGAACTTATGAAAGTGAATGGATAAAATCAATATCAAACCAAACAACTAGACTTAAATAAATGACACTTATTTTGTATCAGCCAGTGACTCAAATGGAAATCGTATAGGTACTAAGCAACATCCCTGTCCTTAGAATAAACAGACCATGCAGTACAGCCCCTAGTGGTAGCATCACAGCACCCATACGCTCAGAAATGCCTGTCTGTTTAACAAAAGTTTCATCTTAATTTGTTGTATATGACCATGAAAAGAAGTCAAATGTAATTCAAAATTCACTTTACTTTCTGCAAAATTATTACAGTTTTAATACCACAAGTGTATCAATAATAAATGGCATGAGGAAACAATACAGTAAAGTTATATGATTTTTTCTTCCACCCTCATTTTCTATATTCGCTCCTTATGTGAGCTGCGATATCTTTTTTTGCCCATAACACCCCAAACAATATGAGACAAACAACCAGCTGCGCGGCTCTACGGGCCCTGCCAGCCCCCGAGAAGGAGGCTTTTCATCTGGGTGCGCTCTCCGGAGAGAGGGGCCCAGGCCTCCGGGGGACAAGGGGGGAGGTACAGTGTGCGCGGAGGTTATTCTGGGCCCGAGTGGAAGTAGACCCCCGCCTCTTATCCCTCCTTCTTTTCCCGAGGAGATGAAAGAAAGCCAGGCAAAGAAAGATTAATCACCCTCCTCTCGTTTGATCTTTAAATAATATGGATTGAAAATAGACGTGCGCCGGGTGTGCACGCGCATCCACACTGGAGCGAAACCCCCATGAAGGCCTAAGGAACGTGAGTCTGAGCCAGCCTCCAGCCACTGAGGAGCTAATGTATGAATAAAGATGGAAATAAACACGAGAAAGAAGTAAACAAGACACAGAGAGGAGCTGGAGAATGGGACGGGTCTTCAGCTCATGTGCTACTTTTCATTGGGACATGTCAAGCACTGAGGAACCAAAGTTTGTCTTCTGTAACATCTCCAGCTGAACCTCTAACAGCCAATAGAATCAAAAAGATGCCCATACTTTTTGGCAATGGAAGTGGAGGCATTGTTGAATAAATGAATTACTATTAAAAAAAATTTTGCAAGAAGACTTTAGAATTATTGTCATATAGATTTTGAATATTCAATATCCCGGAATGGAGGTGACTGGAGTTAAAAGCGAGTTGACTTTACCAAAAAGTAGGAGAGATAGAGTAATTCTGAGCATACAATGAAAACATTATTGTGGTCGTCAACATTTCTGTAAGGACTTGTCCAGTAAAACCATCAAAGTGCATATGTCAAATGTCAAAAATAGCATTCTAATGTGTACATTAAATAAACATACAATGTGAGGTACATTCACTAATGTTTCCTAACCAGGCTCTGACATCACCTACATGTAGAGAGGTTGTCATAAAAATTAAAAAAACATCTTTTTTGTGGCTAATACTAATTTCTCCATTGAATATGTATTATGGTCTTCCCTCCAGTTGTTTCCATTCTGGAATTTAGAACTTTCCGTTTACAAACTTTAAAAGGATCCATTTGGATATTGCCAAGGGTGTAGACCCATAGTTGCAGGCCTATGCTATATCGCTCAGTATAATTTAATGACTAAAATAAAAAACATTTAGTTGTCCATTTCTTAGCAAGAAAGTTGTGGGTTCAAAACTACAATCTGTTTGAGTTGTCCCCCACCTAATGCCCATAGTTGTAGGGCTGAGTTACAGTCGCCCACAACACCCACAACCCTCAATGTAGCTTGCTAATAATCTAGTAAAATTGGCTTCTTTTCACTTGGCAAAGTCAAGTTTTTTTCTGCATCAGCTCTCAATACCATAGATAGCCTTTTATAGCCAGTAGAAAGAGAAAGATGTACAGACTGGTGTCATTCATTAACTTAAATGACCAAATAATAATAATAACTTTGTAAAATTCAAGAAGGCTGTGGCTTAGATCCTCTGAAATGGCTGACTACAGTCCTGCCCATGTTACTAGACCTCATTGTTGCTCATGTGTATAGGTAAACCAGTGATCTATTCTAAACGACTCCATGTGAATCAATGTCAGTAGAGCCCATAGTTGCAGAGCTAAGCTACAGTCAACCTCCCCCCTAATACAAACTAGTGGAAGAAAGAGGGACACATTTAGACTTTTTCAGACTACAGCTACTTCTGAAGTATATAATTAGAATAACAATTGTTATTCATTACACAAACTGTATGTGCATCATCACGGACTTGTACAATCAAAAGTCTATACAAAGAATTAACCAATAGGAAGCTTCATTGTTTCCTTTCTCACTGTCAAATCTATCTCTTCCTATGACACCAAGATATTACATGCCATCATATGTGTGACAATCTGAGTTATTACATGTCTGCGGCCCTGATAAGCGTCCTTATCCAGTCTATATTCGGAGAACGAGAGCGGAGAAGGGATGACTGCTGGCTGATAGGCCCTTGATTAGCTCACTGGATGAATTCCCTAAGATTTTAATTCTGATTGGTACTTCTTAAGCCCACACACACCTCCATAGGCTCACACGTGCAATGTCGGAATGATAAATGGAACGCTTAGAAGTTCCAGGAATTCGGTAGATTTGGCGTTGCTGGCAGGATATGGTCGAGGAGCCAAAATCTGGTAAAAATGCACATCTAAGCCAAAACATGGATAATAACTTGCAAAGAATTATTTCGGGACTGCTTCATAACCACAAAACTTATCTTTAAAATTATACTATTTATGTCATAGAGTTTAACATTTTAAATCAAATTAAAATTTATTATATATATATATATAATTTTTCTTTTAACAGCATTACTGTAACCTAATACTGTGAATTATGAATAATATCACATCATATTAAAACTTAACTGACCAATAACTACAATTTGCATCTCTCATAAACTGTTTTTGGTTAAATCTAATGCAAAATATTGCTTTCAGATTTACTATGCTACATTACATTTAAGTCTGATTTCCTAGTCTTTTTGCAACAGGAAATGTAAAGCTCAGAGACTGTTTTATAACTCAACTCTTGTGGCTATCCTCTACCGTCACCGGTCAATGTGCATATAGGTTCCCACCAGTCAGCAGAAGGAAGGCGTCTACGATGTCCCAAAGCGACACCCCGTGAGTGCCCGTGTGTCTGCCTGTCTCGCCCCTCGCCCCACTGCCTGCCTCCCCTCTCACACAAACCTCTCAGAACAGAACTCTCCCATGTGTCCTCAAAAAAATGTCAAACATATAATCGAACCACCAAATCGTGAGAATATTCAGCCTGTTTTGTGTGTAGCTCCACTTGCAGAGCTTCCTGTTCTTTTACATCATCATCATAGCTTTAAGACCAGTCCCTGAGAGGTTTGCTGAGACCCAGTGCTATGTGCAGTTGTTGTGCTCCTGGTATTCTTTCGTGTGGTTGCTGGTTCAATTCCGTGCTCTTTTTGGTGTGTTAAGGCTGCACAATATGAAAAGTAAAATAGCAACATCAATATTTTTGCGATATTTTCATGTAATTAAGCAGAAATAGTTAAAAAGACTAAACAAGGGTAAAAATAAGAAATTCAGGAAGTGATTATTAAAATTTCAATTTGAAGATATTCTAATTGGTCACAACATCCAAAGAGTAGGTTTTATAGTTGCTTGAGTGTTTTTATATCTTTGAAGTGAGCCCGTTAATAACTAGTCATATATTCCCATTATGAGGTAGATTCTAAATGTATGTGAAATCCAACTGGCCAACTTGGCTAGTGAATTTATTTCTAGCCACATTTAAACTCTACCTGCATTTGGCTAGTTGGCTATTGCTAATGTCAGACCCTGGTCACAACACATTAAAAGTTCTTATAGCTTGTATAGAGATTTTATTTGACCAGTAAAAACTTACTGAGATAATGGATCTCTTTTGCACCAATGGAGAACCTATTGTACATGTTTTTAGTGGTAGAGGACACCGGGAGAACATGCAAACTCCACACAGAAAACCCAGAACAGTGCAAACCACTGTGCCACCATGCCGCTAAAATGATTCAGTTTATAGACCATGGCGTATCTGCAATATATTTAGATTTTGCGTTGCTCATAATTTTGGAGTATATTGTGCAGCCTTACTGTGTTTGAAGCATGCCTGACTGCGGCCTGTCAGTGTTTAATCCAATGTAAACCTGCATGATGTGATTTATGTTGGATGTTGGTGGTAAATGCTTGAATGTGCATATGTGGATCTGTGTGGATCTATATCTGCGGATGTCCTTCACCTCCTCATACATATCAGTTCACTGTGAAATGCGGCCATATTAACTGTATATGCTGCTGGCGCCTACTGCGAGTGCTGCTAATGGAGTGACCTTGGCCACTGTCAGACAGCACTATAACTCAGCGCTCCTCATCTGCCGATATAAACATGAGATCTGCTGCAGTCTCACTCCCACGCAACAGGAGGAGCACTCACACTGTATATACTGTACACTGCATCATGAAGGGAAAGGGGATAAAGGAAGACAAATCACTTTTTGACTTACTTCAAGGTCATTATGTCAAGAAAGTTTTAACTAGGGTTACCTAACTAGGGTTACCTAACTAAGGTTACCGATATTTTGTAAACATGTTTTAGTAGGCTATGTTTTTTTAAACTAAGAAATATACATAAAAAAAAAAAACAGACCTCCGCCAATGTAGATAATTTCCCCTATACGCTCCTAAAACCTGTTACAGTCAAAGTTGCACCATTGCAGCTACTTCCAAGTTTTCCCTACCTTTATAGCTTTTTGCCAGATGACATTGTTTTTTTAGGCTCTTAGCGTTGTTTCTGTGGTTTCTGAAAAGTAATCTCTGGCGCCATCGCATGGCTCTCACAAGAGAGGCCAAAAATTCTACAGCCATACCGTGATCCTGATTTTTTTTTTTTTTTTTTTTTTTCTTCTTTGCTATCGGGGGCATCCAAAAATAATCTGACAACTGATTCAGTATTACCTGTCCATGAAAGTATATGACTTCACATGTTTAGGTATGTAGTTTTCCCTTGGTCTATTCATAGCCTATATTCATCCATTTCTTAGAAGGCTAGTGGACTGCCCCCACGTCACGGCTGCCTCTCACAATGCCAGTGTATTTGGTAGTCTGGAAATCAGCCTCATAGTTTGTACTGCGTTTTATCCCGGGCTTTGGTAAGGAGCTTTACTGGTGCCATGTTCTCATAGACCGAGCTCTCAACACATGCTGCGGTTTGGATTGCCTTTGTGTTGGCAGGTGTCGCACTGAGAATACATCCAATGTTTCTCTCTTGTTGTGAAACCAATTGGACCAGTCTTCCATTCTGGTTTAACAGCGGTAGATTCAGCCAGTCAGGGCTCGTAAATATAACCCTGCCTCATGCAACGGATTAGAGACATGCTTTACAAGAGTGGAACCATCCTGGGACCTCACTGTGTTCAATAGCAGGATTTAAACAATTCACTGTACTATAAATGACTATAATCTCCCTGAGTCTACATGTCCTTCCCGTGTTACCGTGAGTTATCTCCAGGTGCTCCAGCTTCCTCCCAACGCCCAAACACATGAATGTGTTAAGCAAAACTGGTCAATCTAAATTGTCCCTAGTGAATGAATGTGAGCGGGAATGTCTCAGTTTCCTCAGGCCCATAGTTACTTTGGTATAGGCTCCAGTCACCCGCGACCCCTAATGGGAAAAAGTGGTAGAAGATGAATGAGTGGCCTCTACAACAACATCAAATCACAGTTTGTGGGTTACCACTTTTTAAACCACACAACCTAATTTGATGATTCTTTAGGGGCCTTGGGAGGAACAAAGTAAAACTCGACGGCTATTGGTCAAAGTGTAACACACAAACTGTGATTTGATGTTGGTAGAGGCCAGGGGAGAGACTAGTAAAATAATAATTATGACAGATATCTACTTTACTTCATTAAACAGGGTCTGATAGTCAGCTTTAATGTCCTATATTTGCACATTTCAGAATATATTATGGATACATTGATGTTACCATTTTTAGTTTTGCAACATCAATCACACAATATTTATCTAATACAAGCTGTTTTATGGAGCTCCCACTTGGACTCGATAACAAACTCTCTCTTAGATTAGTCTCTTTAAGACATTTGTGTTAAAGACACAACACACACACACACACACACAAACACACTCACAGCCGAACACACATCTGCTCCAATCAGATATGCTGATAAATGGTGGTGGCACCAATGCTCCTCTGAGTGTGTTTGTTCACAGTGCAGGAGCCGGCAGGAGCACTTCCTAAAGAGGAGTGGTTTGCCCCTGTTTGTTACATCACAGTTTAATTGGGTTGTGCGTTTGAGGCAGAAGCAACATCAGAACAAAGTCAATTTTGCACAATATAGAACCTTAAAGCTATTTCATGAAACCACCGGACATCTGCTTCAACCGACCATTAAACATGAATTTTCTTCTATATCTGTCATTTTCCATCTATTGTCATTTTTCACTTACATTTGGTCAAAGATTGTTTTTCTCATCTCATATTAGTCCATAATTGCCCCCGTCGTCGATCCGCAGTAAACCAGTTGTTTGAATTGTCTGTAGAGCCACGCTGTGACTCCATACATCGTAATGACATGATCTGTGACAACCCGGTGACCCCACGTCTCCTGTTGTTTACTATCACCATGTCCATCACCTCCGCGGGTCAATACAATACAAACATGAGGCCATTTCAATCTACCGAGCCCTTGACCCTGTGAGAAGTGTGAGTGCATTACGTCAACGTTGGCCCTGTCCACATGAAGAGGTCAGCACATTACCACTGACCAGCCAAGCACAGCAACACTACTCTCAGTGAAGTGGATTAGATAAATGTTGCATATCGCCTAACCCAGTGTTTTTTCAACCTTTTTTGATCCGTGGCACAATAATTAGGGCCAAAGTTGACCCTCAAGTGCTTATACTGATAACTGTATCACCGGCAAAGTTAAATGTTAGGTATATATAATAGCAGACACCTGATTAACTGAGAGTGCTGGCTGTAAGTGGACTGATATGCAGACATATTGTTCTCTTGCTGTTATGTCAAATGTTAGGTTTTTTCATGCCTCATCCAAAGGACTCACTGAGGAAACTGGTCATTGAGTAGAGCTATTAAACTATCTGAGAGAATGGTTAAAACCAATTCATCAACCAGTACATTCTATGGGGGCATCAGTTATTTTGTTTCTACAATGGACAGTTCGCATTCTTCACAACACAGGTCAGCATAAAATGAAAGATCTTTAAAAGTTTCAATCTTTGGTGTTAAGCAGCATTTGCACAAGCAGTTCAGCACTACATGAAACACATTAGAACTGAAACATGTGCAACAGGTGTGTATTGTAATAGTGAAGCAAAGGCATTAGGACTGTCTCCAGAGAGAGAGAAGAATCACAGTGAGAACAGATAGTGCTACATGTAGGTCTAATAAGCAGATGTTATATCACTATCATTATGCTGTTGTATTTGATATATTATACTGTAAGTGCATCAGAGGAAGGTTGCCACATACAGATGGGTGGTATGGCCCTTCATTGTTTGACTTGTAGGTTTATTGGCTTGCAGCAAAGCAAACCTGAAGACCCCTAATTACACTATGTTCCATTCAGAAAATTGTATATCTGTATAGACCCTTTCAAAGTGTGTAAACGGAAAGTTCTAAATTCCGTAATGGAGGCAACTGGAGGCAAGACCATAATACATTTTCAATAGAGAAATTAGCCTCAAAATATTGGAAATTAAGAAGGTTTTGACAAATGACAAATGTAAAACACATGTAGGTAATATCAGAAACGGGTGAGGAAACATTAGTGAATGTACCTCACATTATTATGTTTATTTAAAGTACACATTAGCAGTTCGACTTTTGGCTGGTGGTGACATTCTTGATTTTTAGGTTATCTAAGTACTTTTAGGAATGAGCAATGTGTAAGTAATAATTACTCATTGTAATTTGGAACAGACAGTATAGAACACGTACAGACAATATGGAACACTTACAGGCAATATGGAACACGTACAGACAATATGGAACACTTACAGACAATATGGAACTCTTACAGGCAATATGGAACACTTACAGACAATATGGAACACTTACAGGCAATATGGAACTCTTACAGGCAATATGGAACACTTACAGACAATATGGAACACTTAGAAACAATATGGAACTCTTACAGGCAATATGGAACACTTACAGACAATATGGAACTCTTACAGACAATATGGAACACTTACAGACAATATGGAACTCTTACAGGCAATATGGAACACTTACAGACAATATGGAACACTTACAGACAATATGG
>JAVQKC010007770.1:0-13325 GCA_036025475.1 Philypnodon macrostomus
TCTCTCTCACAGTGGACATGCACCTACGATGAAAATTCCAGAGCCCTCCATGACTTCTAAGTGGGAGAAATAGCAAAATAGCAAGGTGTTCAAATACTTGTTTTCTTCACTGTAGCTACATACATTACATTGTAGTTGTTGCTTTTTTACACAAACATTGATATTGGGGAATGGACAAAAAAAATAGAAGAAAGCAAATGTTGGTAACACACTAGGGAGCCATCTTAAACAGGGACTGGCTTTGGCACCCAAGGGTGTCAGGTCACACAATGAGAAAAAAACAAAGAATCAGTGATAAATATATAAAACATACATTATGTATTCATAAAACAGTTTTTTTATATAATGCTAAATGCTATATATAAATATATATATGTTATATCACTTTTTTCTCATTGTGTGACCTGTCACCCCCCCTCCCTGTTTAAGATGGCTCCCTAGGGTGTTACCACCATAAACATAATAGCAGCAGAAGATACAAGATGCTTGAACACTGCATATTCTTGTTTGAATCTTTTGATATCTATGATTAGTTTTATCTACTGATACTCTCTATCGACCCTTTAAAAATTTGTAAACATGACATTCTAAATATGGCGGCAAATGGAGGATGACAACCACTCTGCTACATGTAGGTAATGTCTGAGCCTGGTTAGGAAACATTAGTGAATGTACCTCACATTGTTTATTTAATGTACGCATTGGTATACAGTCTTCGTTTTTAGGTTTGATGTATGTTGATGACCCTGATCGTTTTTCATTGTATGCTCAAAATTATATTATCCCTCACATCCTATTTTTTGTTAACTGACTCACTCCATTCGCCTCCATTCTGGAATTTTGAACATTCATATATGACAAATATTTTAAAGCGTCAATATATATGAATTAAATTATGATACTCTCTATATATAATAACAACAATAATAATGCTTTACAATTACATTATTCATTCACTCCATACACTTATGGTGGTAAGGCCTGGGGCAGTCTGACAGAAGCGTGGCAGCCATTTTGTGCCTACGGCCTGACCACCAGACACCAATCACATCAACCTGACGTCCCTCTGGTTGCAGGGCAAACACCTACCCACTGCGCCATTGCCGCCCCAATTATATTGATATTAACAAATTATCATGTTATTTATATGGCTACACTATATATGTGTGTGTTTGTATATATGTGTGTATGTATATATGTATTATATATGGTTTACATATGTGTATCGCCTACTCATATTTATTAATCATAAATTCAATTACATGAGTAGTACTTTACTGCCACTATCTGCTTCTGGAAGTGTGTGTGTGTTTGTTTTGCAAAATACCTATCATATATCAGAATATTAAATTAGTGTTAAGCCCACTATGAACATTAAAATATGCCGATCCATGTGTCCTGTATCATAGCTACATACCGTATTTTCCGGACTATAAGTCACATTTTTTTTTCATAGTTTAGCAGGGGGTGCGCCTTATACTCTGAAGCGACTTATATGTGAAATTATTAACACATTATTACCGGTTATTTCACATGTTATTTTCACACTAAACCGCAAAAGGGCGCTCTATTTCCCCCAAAAATGCGACTTATACTCCAGTGCGACTTATATATGTTTTTTTCCTTCTTTATTATGCATTTTATGGCTGGTGCAACTTGTACTCCGGAGCGACTTACAGTCCGGAAAACATGGTATATAAAGTTTGCAGCAAAATAAAATGTGTGAAAATCAGTTTAGTATTGAGCAAGTTATGATTGAATAAACGCGCTGACACTTCATTGTGCCTGCCAAACAAATTACACTGAGTGGAGCGGGTGACCTGTCCAAGATGGTGGCACCACGGCTCGTCAGCGCCAATAGGCATTTGCCTGATGAAGGCCTTGTACCAAATTGTTCAAAAGTCCCAAAAGTTTTTTGCTTAATGTGTACTGAGCAGCTCCCTTTTCCTATGTCATCCTTAAAAATTGATGTGTGGAGCATTTTTCAAAAAGAAATAAGGAAAAAAAAAAATTTTTTATTAACTCTGTTGGGTATATGATCGATGTTACAGTAGCTTAAAATTTAAGATCGTAATAAATGGAGCACAAAAATATATATACTGTAGTAAAACAGTGTGTCTATATTTTGTTAATTGAGTACTTTGAACATCACAGTGACTATTCTAGAAGTAAAGCAAAATACTGATTAGCAGAGAAATGTGGTTTATGGAATTTTATTGAAAAACAATCAACAGATGTCATTTGAATAATAGAAATATGCAAATAATCCAATAATAAATAACAGAAATAATTTTGAATTGACTGAATTACCCAACAGGTAAAACAGTGGAAATTGTTTAGAAAGTTGACTTTTGGGATTAAGACGACGACTACGCATTTAGACCATAATCTAAAGAAGGTTTACTTTTCTCAGGAAAAGGTTTTCCTAAATGCTGGTGAGCATGTGTCGAATTAAGAGCTTTAAGTGACTAAACCTGTGTGTTTTGCCAACATCTGTGTGAGATGGTGCAGGCTTATGAGTGCATCTACCCAGATGGTCCTGGAGATCCAGAAAGGTCCGAACAGCAGATCCACAGGCTGTTCCTGGTTCTGAAGAAGGCTCGGTGGCCTGATGTTTTACCTCAGCCATGGATAGCTGAGATAAAAGCTACAACTCTCACTAATGGCAGATTACAGGCAAAAGTCACACCTTCACATTGTGTGAATAAGTCTAAACCAAAAATGTGTTGCTGTTTGACAAAGACAGTTCTTCACAGCGACTTTAAAAGTAGGAAAAACTTATTAATCTGGTCAAAAATTAGGATATATCGTAGCAGCGGTTTTAGTCCAAAACACGTTTCGATGGGCACATGATTAAAAAGAGAAAAAAAAAGTAATCTCTGTCCAAAATCTCTTTCTTCAAACTCTGTGAGGTCTCTCTCTCCCAACATGTTGGGGACTACATCAGGGACTGAACTATGGACTGATTGGCCCTTTGTTTGGAGATAAACTTTGAGCGGGAAAAAAATGGGCGCGCATAATTTAACAGGATGAAACCAAACTTTCTTTGTGGCATAGTGTTACATGAATACACATGGTTAAATACATTTCAAACTCAAAACTGTACACACAAACATATTACGGCCACACCCTACCGCACACAGGGTGTGGCCATAGCTATACACCACCGCCATGTAAACTCCATAACCCTCTGGAAGCCTCTGGGACCTCGTCTGCTTTATGTTCGCCTGCGACACTCCTTTGGCTACCTCTCCATATGGCCTATGCTCCCACCAATGTCGCAGAAGATCAAGCGAAGGATGCATTTTATGCGCAACTGCAGGACGAGCTGCGCCACATCTCCTGCCACGACATCACCATCATTCTAGGGGACATGAATGCCACCGTAGGTCCTGACAGGAGCGGGCTAGAGCATATTATTGGCCCATTCTCATCAGAGGCCACCAATGAGAATGGTGGATGTCTGCGCAGCTCATAACTTGAAGATACTTGGAACTTGGTTTCAACATCGTCAGATCCATCAAACCACCTGGTCCTGCAATCACTCCCATCTCCACAGCTATCAAAAGAGGCAGGTTGAGACTCCTCGGCCATGTAGCCAGATTGGATGACAGAGTTCCAGCCAAGCGGGCTCTCATCGCCAGCGCTCGTCCACCTCCTAGGTCATGGACGTCACAAGTAGCATCCACAAGACCCCTGGCTGACCTCATCGCCCTTGCACAAGATCACCCGACCTTCAGACGGTTGGCCGCCACGGTCACATAAGTGGCCAAGCAAAGTTTAACTTTAACTTTAACTAACTAACATTGTATATAGTTCTTTTGTTAAAAACATTATCAAATGGTCACACAGTGTCAAAGTCTGTGAGAACAGAGACACTGAACCAGAGTTAAACCAGGGCCATGCAGCTCCAGGCTAGGGTCATAAAAGTAACATGAGATGCAGGGTCCAACACACTGACAAATGGTTAACTCCAATAACAAAGCAATATGTGTTGTCATTTGTACCCTTTTGGGTTTTAGTCTCAACAAATAATTAATCTATGGTTATTCAGTTTTCTCAAGTCTTGGTTTGTTTGGAGTCTTTGTTCTCAATGGTAGTCTTGGGCTGGCTGGCCACCACATTGGAATTTCCTGTTTGGTCCCCCAAAGGTTATAAATGATATAAATGCGGTTACTTAAAAACAGGTATCCTGATGAGTCTGTTGAGGTCAAGAGGTCACTTACACTACAACTGTATGACTACATCCTTTTCTGAAAATGCTAAACCACACATTTACTTATAATTGTATGATGCTCAGAAATTAAGTGCATATATAGATATAGATCATATACATAAATATATTATTATTAAAATTTAAAAATATTGTTTTAATTGTATAACATGGCGGAATTGAGCGCTCCTGTCTCTTTAAGAAGGTGCATTGTGGGATGTGCTGACATCCTTTTGTTTTTGTGGCTAATGTTAGCACATAGCAGCACTCGGATATAGCCTTGCTCCAGTGTCACCCAGAGTTCGCAAGAGCAACTCTAGTCTAGTCTCCACTACATCAGTTGTGTTCACATAAAGGTGAATAAAAGGCCTGTTTATTGCAAATCTATAACATCTCCTCCTCTTCATCAGTCATCACCTGACTTGAAATAGCGCAGCAGTTATAGTCAGTTATGAAGGGCCAAAAGGAATATAATGTTAATTTGGCACCTTCTATTTTAAAAGTAGGTGGTCAGATTAGGTTTGTCCAGTCTCTGCACAGGGATCAGGAGATCACGGTTTAAAAGAAAAAGTTGGCTAGTTACAATTACAATTACTGTGTGGGTTCTGCAATACTGTATTTTGTTTTTATGTTGCATAAAATGACAATAAATAATTAAGTGAATTATTGAGGCTAACAATAAGCAAAAATAATTATTGGAACAAGCCTAGCTGTTACTGGTTGTTGTTTACTAGTAAGCTTTTGTGGCACACTCACATGTTTCAAATTTTGAATGCGGCACCCCATGACAAAAAGGTTGCCGAGCCCTGAGGTAAATTTTAAAAAGCTAATTTTGTCATGTTGTGGAAATGTGATTTCAGCCATATTTATTTGATACTATGTCTCTTATGGGAAGAAGGGGAAGTAGCTCTAGCTTCACTTTTGTCCTCCGAACATACTCTTTCACATTTGTCAGACAAGCACAAACAGTGTGCTGAAAGCACTTTGATTCAAGTAGTTTTGCTGTTGCCTAAGGTCTAAGTAAACACCTGCCTGCCAGTAATAAATAATCTTATATACTAGGTCCAACAAAAGTTGTAGTGGAGATGAAATTAAACTTACATCAACATTGGAATGTGGATATTTTTAGACAGGCCTCTCATGTCACTGTGTTTGAGAAAAGGTGAGTAACTTCAAAACATCTGTGTGACATGGACAAATATCGTTCAAGGCGACAACGTGAAGGTGGATACAGAGCTCAACACATGTAAGCTCGTCAGCTCGTTCAGCCATCTTGTTACAATGACATTGAAAAAACACTACAAACCGAAAGAGGGCGCTGGTAGTGACTGATTTTTTTGTATGCTTCTGTACTCTTCCTTAAATGTTTCTTTTTGCACTATGAGAATGATAAGCTTAGCAGCTTCTGAGAGTTCATCAGTGGTGCTGGTTTTAAAACACTTCCAGCCTATGCATTCTGTTGTTTCTTGTATGATGCTGCTACATGATTAAGTGCTGCAACAGTGCAGCATAATCTCATCCAATCTGAGATTTTTTCAAAACGATGTGACTCTGACTGAGTTACGGATGTTTTAGTGATAAGGGTCTTTACATCAGCTCTAATCTCAGCATCTGTGTCAGGCTCTATGAGTGAGTAAGTGTCAGGTTGTAGTATCTCTAGTCTGTGTGGAAAATGATAGACCACTGAACCAGATTTGTGCGAGTGCAAATGCTGCAATGGGCCTGGTGGCATTGTCTGCTGGGTTCTCACTTGTAACTATGTAATGCCACTGTGCAGGATGTGTGGACTTCCTAATTCTAGTCACACGATTAGCTACATAAGTATAAAACCTCTTAGTGTTGTTGTGAATGTAGCCAAGAATGATTTTTTCTGTCTTTGAAAAATCAATGTCCATCTCATCTCTTATGGGTTCTAATCTGTGTGTGCAGGTCGTGGAGCTTCTTTAGACTTGCCCATAATGAAGCCTGTGTGCCACTGACCTTCACTGTTGAGTGCTCTCAGGTACACTACAGCTCCTATGACTTGTGTAGCGGCATCTGAAAATATCTCTTCTCACTGCAGTGGACTGGGAAAATGGGAGATAGCACCTGCATATCTGTACCTGCTCCAGATCTTTTAAAGAGTTTCTCCATTTGTTCTATTCCTCTTCTCTTTCAACAGGAAGTGGTTCATCCCTTCCGTTTTGATCTGCTGACAGTTCACAAAGAAGGGCTTTTCCTTGCATTGTGATAGGTGACACAAAACCTAATGGATCATATAAACTGTTCACTGTGGCTAATACACCTCTTCTAGTGTATCGTTTTTCTTGTGTGGATACATGAAATGCAAAAGAGTCTTTTTCAAGATTTCACAGGACCCCCAAGCTCCTTTGTATCGTTATGTCATCCAACTCTTTGTCTTTACCTTGTTCTTCTGCAGGAAATGCTTCAACAACCTGGGGTTATTTGAAGCAATTTTGTGTAGTTTCAAGTTGGATTGTGCCAACATATTTTGTGCTTTTGTCATTATCTCAACATCTTCCTCTGGGCTAGCTGTAGATTGAAGTCTGTTGTTACGGCTCTCGAGGCCGTTGTGTTGTGCCTCTCCTCTCTCCAGGTGATCATCCTCTCCAGGTGATCATCAGCTGACCGGCCCAGCTGATCGTAATTGGCCTTCAGCAGCTTAAAAGGCACAACCTGACATCGTTACGGGAGCCAGTGGGTTTCCTCGTCCGGGCGCATGCCATTTCCTTAGTTTAGCCTCGATTGTTAGGTTATTTTCCGACAGTATTTCTGTACGTTTTTCGTTGGCACGTTTGTTGGAATAAATGTAAGTTACTATTATCTGAGCACATTCCCATCCTGCCTCGTTGTTCCTCTTTTTACCATTTGTTCATGCCACTCTACCCTTGGACCAGCCAGTGGCACGTAACAGTGTGCGTGATTTACTTTGAGAACTGTGTTAACAATTGCACATGTAAACAGAAATAGCATACATTATCTGGGGCTTTACTTTGACTGGATATGTTAGGGAGTGTCATTATTTGTTGAGTTGAGTTTTACGAGGCTCATTCATGAACAACATGACAAGGTTTTTGACAACGCTCTCTTGTTCCACTGCAGCCACACATTATAGATGATGTTTTGGAGATGTATTAGAGAGCTTTTTGATAAAGATACTGCAGTTTTGACTGCACGGTTTCACAGCAAGAATTCTTGTCCTACCAAAATCTTCTGTTTTCTATCAAAGCAATGCATACATGTTGGATGACTTTAAGATTTTAGATCAAAATTCAAAATTCTATTATCACATTTCCATATATATCGACCATTAACCATTAGAACTACGAGTCCCATAATGCCCTGCAGCTGCTCACTACCCCCCCTCCCCCGCTGCTGCCCGCGGCACACACGCGTGTTCGATTTCTACGAAACAAAGCCACTCCACGCATGGAATTCGCAGACTATATTCCCAGAAAAATGAGAGCAGGACAAATTTGGTGTGAGAGCGGAGCTTTTTTAAACGCGTTGGACAAGACTGACAGTTTGTGGACAGTAGAGCTGCACTAAATGTGGAGCTATTTTGGCGGTAAAGTGGCAAATACAAATAAGCCACGCTCTGTCAGTTCTGTGAAGCAAACAAAACTACACGTACACAAACCCACAGAGCAGAAGGTAAAAGAGTTTGATAAGTGTCTGGTCTCACAGCAGAGTGAGTTTGATAAAAGTACAACTTCTAGTTTTATCACAGAGAAGACACAGAACGGATCAGCATGTGACAGACCAGAAGTAACACTCAGAAGTAAGGTACTGTATTCACAAGAAGATATATTACCACGTCTTAAAAAAGCTAACAGGTCTGAAATATGTGACCGAAAAAGTCAAATGTTTATTTAAAAAACAGTATAAGTCTTTTACAACAAAAGTTAGTTGTCCACAGTTCAGCAGCAGCTCTGTCTGGAACAGGACAATAGACTGCCTTTCTGTGTTTGTGTATTGGGTACATTGGATTCTTGTGATCTGGCCTAACATTTTTGTGACATGCTGCTCAGCTGCTGTCAATAAATAGGCTATAAAAAGGCCTGTCCACAGATAATTTAATCAAATAGTAAAAGCAGCACTGTCTTTGTGATTACATTGTACAGTAATTACAGTTTAAAGTTAAGTAATAATGGTAATGTTTTAATCAGATATTTTTTTTTTTTACTTTATGTTACGTTATGTTCAGCCAGTGACCTGCCCTCATTGTTGAATTTTGTCCCCCACCATGAATTGAGTTTGACAGAACTACTCTAGACGCTGTCACTGTGGTGACCATGTGATTACAAAGAGGCTGGGCAACACATTCTTGTTCTTCACGTGAGGATTTTAGGATTTGGTACTATTAAGGGGACAGCCGCTGGAAAGGAATAGGATCAAGAGGAAAATGTGTAGCAGGCAAAATGCTTCTCTTTATGGTCAGATTATATAGGAGCCCATATACCTTTATGATATTATCTTTGTCCCATCTTTATAAAAACACAGCACTGTTTTTAGATGTAGTTTTAGCGTCCACAGTCTTGAGAAGTCATATAACACCTGCTAAAGCACCGCCATCCTTTTGACGGAGGACTACTGGGAGCTCATTACCAAAGAGACTAACCCCCAATTTCCACTGCATGCCACCTTGCTCACTCTGTAGCCAGTCTTTGTGTCAATGAGAGCGTTTCCACTGCCTCCGCAGAGCTGTGCCCGGCGCCAATCTCCATCCACCCAAAATAAAATACGCACCAAATGCATTTTTACTGGACGCCGGAGCGAGTTCACAGTCAATCTACACACATCAGACAGCACTTGCAGGTGAATGAGCACATCTAGGATTTCAAAATTAATACACTACATGGTCTATAGATTCATAAAATGCTTCTAAATAGTTTATATTGAGCCAGATTTACTTTAAAACAGACACAATCACACAGTTTCAAATCTGCAAAAACAAAGTGTGTAGTGCTCCGTGTACTCACATATTGTAGAGGAAAAACACGTAAAATTGTCTTGATGAAAAAAAACACAGCCATCTCTGTATTAATGTCCACATTCAAGATTTCACCAGTGGATTGAAGTGTCCGAGATGAAAGCTTTCATGGCCCTCTATCTCTCCATGGGACTGGTAGAAAAGTCTGAACTTGAGGACTACTGGGTGAAGTTTTTGTCCACAATCATTCCTTGCTTTGGGAATGTAATGAATGAATGAAACAAGTTTGAAATATTTATCTCTTTATTGCATTTTGCTAACATTACTATTTCCCTCATTAACAGAGGTCTGCACCAGGCAATGAGCTCTCCCTGGATGACCTTCTTTGAAGTATTATAACCCCAGAAATGTAAAGTATATATTTTAAAGTGACATTTCAGTAACAACTGATTTTATTTAGCCTTAAGTTTTGATGTGGAAGCATTTTAAACTATTTCTGCTTGTAAAATATCACAATATCAGTATTGCAATATTCAACACGATTATCAAATACCAGTTGTTTTTCTCATATCGTGCAGCCCTAGACCGTGTGTTCTAATTATCATTGACTACTCAGAGGGTCACTTGAGTCATCTCATTAGACTTTAATGAAGGGTGTCCTCTGCTGCCTGCTGTCCAATTCATTAGACCAAAAATAAACACAAACGGATGGATTCATTAAGAGAACTGCTAAATATTGAGTAAGTTAAAAAAACTGTGTGTTGCATGAGAGCTACTATAAAGTGTGCATACTAGCGATATATAGGTGAGTAAGTACCGGTATATGTCAGTGCAGACAGAAGCAACACCAGATGGATAGATAAATACTGTGTCAGAGACTAGCTGTGTGGGAAGGTCTTCTTTAGAAACAAAACTGAAGTCAGACATAGTGCCTAGTATGCATTGTGTCGGATATGCATAAGGTGAAAATCAATGAAAAAAGAAGTCATTTTCTTAATTGTTGACAAGCCAGCTCATTTCCCTTATACACTTTAAAAATAGACCCTTCTGTGGGACTGGACACCCCTCCAGAAAAAAAATACAAAACAGTATTTCTTAGTTTCTATTAATTACCTCAATTCAAAATCATTCAAAGCATCTTAATACAATGACAACACTAATAGCTTAATAAAACAATGTGATTTGGCACAGCACATCTCTAAAATGATATATACACCAGAACTATTTAGAAAATTACTGCTGCTCATTTTTACTTAAGGGAACTTTCTGTGAGTAGGATGGGGTTAGGTTCTGACAACCACTGTCATTACAAACTTGTCATTTCTATAGTAACTGTATCATGGATCTATTATAAAAACAGGATAAGGCACTGGCTCATCCGTCTTGATGCCAATATCGGTGGTATCCCATTGACTGCAATGTAAAAAGAAACTAGTGCTCAGTCGTCAGGGCACCTACAACTTCCAAAATGGATGGATTTAGTGGTGTTTATTCTCTATTTTCACATCATAGACTTGTGTTATAAATCCCCAAATCGGGCAAAAAATGATTTATTTGTCACTGCTCAGTCTGTGTAAATGAGGGCGGGGGTTCGAGGGTCGTAGTGCGCCTGTTTTATGGGCCGCATACATGGAAGTAAAGCATATGGCGGCATAACCATGGCCTCCATAACGCAGAAATAAAGTGGAAGAAAATAACTTTTTTTCACTTTGCTCACAGCTGATTGGTTTCTCAGTCTGTAAACCAGAACATGCCCTGCCGGATCAAGGCATGTAGAGTAAGTGAACATGGCAATTTACAATAATCTCAACCAAACCTCTTTCTAGAGACAGAAAACTCAAGGTTTGGGCAAACTATACCTGAACTTACCAAAACTAAACCTAAACGTGCTTCTAGCAACAGGCCTCAGTTGGCCGTGTGTTGTATTGACATTCTAAGCCTGTAATGTAGATGGCATTCTTTAAAAAAAATCCTGGATCTAGACGGTGATCCGGATCACTCCCAAAATCAAATCCATTGTTCCATTAACTGACCTTTCCTAAAAATTGTATTCAAATCCGTTCAGTAGTTTTTGTGTAACATTGCTAACAGACAAACAAACAGAGAGACAAACACTATCAAAAACAGCAGCCCTTCCTCCACAAAAGATTGCACCTTCCTTTGGGTCGAACTAATTTTACATTTAATAATAATGCATTATTCTTATATAGTGCTTTTCTAAACCCTCAAAAACACTTTACAGTTTCATGCATTATTCATTTCATCCTCAGTCACACTCTGTGACGGTTGGGTGGCTGCCATTTTGCGTCTACGGCCCCTCCTGACCACCACAGTGATACAGTCACACTAACACATTCATTCATGGCCAAGGTGGGATTCGAACCGGCGACCCTCTGGTTGCTGGGCAAACACTTACCGCCACTAATAGGTCTAGTTTCCCCAGTCCAACAGCCGCTTAATCAACTCTAATCTGCATTTTCTTCTCCATGTCTTTCGCCCAAATGATAATTGCCAAATAATATTCATTTAGTCGCAGCAGCAAGTTTGTTCTTCCCTCATTTTGCACCTGTGACCAGACACTAACCTTACCTTTGATAAACTTGAGTAAAGTTGAGTCTTTTGAGCTTTAAGTGGAGTAGAATATTTGAATCAGTGAAGCAGCAAATGAGAAAATAACTGAGAAAAAACAACAAACAAGGCTCTGCTTCTATAGAAACAACAGTGAAGGTTAGATTTTCTTTTCCAAAGAATGATTGCAGATAATGGTGGTAATAACAATCACATATAATGGATGTTTTTGTCCCTTGAAAGTGTTGAAATTGAACATTACAGTGCATTAAAGGAACACTACAGAAGATGTCATTACAAAAGATTATTAGACGGACTCTATATACACCAGCTGACTCTACAGTAAACATTGTTCAAGTTACATCTGCATTAGAAGCGTCAACCTACACACGTTTCCAGTCTGTAGGAGTCTCCGCTACTCCTTCACATCAAGAGGAGCCAGCTGAGGTGGCTCGGGCATCTGTTTCGGATGCCCACTGGACACCTCCAGGGAAGACCTAGGACACGCTGGAGGGATTATATCAGATGGCTTGGGAAGTGTCTGGGGAGAGGGAAGTCTGGTCTCTAAGTCTCTACTTAGACTGCTGCCGCCACGACCCGGCCCCGGATAAGCGGAAGAAGATGGATGGCGTTTAATAATATTGGTATTTCATTTATTGGTTTACTATTTTTTCTATTTTCTGGATTTGTTTATTTCTAATGAGTATTTTTGGGGTGGCAGTTGTGCAGGGGTTCACCTTGCAACCAGAGGATCACTGGTTTGAATCCCCTTCTGAGTGTATGCTGTTGTTGTGTCCCTGGGCAAGACACAACTCACATTGCCTATGAATGAATGTGATTGTGTGATTGGTGTTTGGTGGTGGTCGGAGGGACCTTCTCTGTCAGGCTCTGTCAGGCTGCTGTATCGGGATATCGGAATTTATAACATTTTGTATATTTCACAAAAATAAAATCTGGCAGTATTTAAATTTTGTTTCTTATTATATCGGCGAAACAACGATATAATGGAATCACGTCCATCCGCAGATCCTAGCTGTGAACGCGATAACTCAAAACAAATTGCCAAATCAGTTTCAACATTTGCACACAGGTGCATACCATAAAGACGCCGAACTGTATCGATTTGGGTACTTCTACGATGAATATTAATTAAGTAATTAATTGAATACGGGCCAAAACTGTGAACACAATAATTCAAAAAGTCTTTGCTGGATCTTTTTCAACTGTTGCACACAGGTATATATCATGAAGCTGCAGAACTGGATTGAGTTTGGTACATCTTCGATTAATGACAATTAAATAATTCACACATTAATGTTTTGATGCACTTTAATTGAGCCAATAATCCTGCTGAACATAAACACAATCTCATGAATGTTGTCACAGTGATCCGAGCTATTGTATACTTAATGTACATTACAGAGGTCAAATAAAGAATGCCTCTATAGCGCCCCCATTATGACCCCTATGGGACCCTGGACACACTTACTGTGACAGAGAGCAAACCTGAAACATATCTGAACAATATGATGGCAGTTACCTCTATAGCGCCCCCTATAGACTGAAAGAAGAATGTAGTTTTAGGGAATTTTTCAAAATTTGGCAAAAACA
>JAVQKC010007781.1:0-12886 GCA_036025475.1 Philypnodon macrostomus
GGACTTTTTCCATTTGTGTAATCTCTTTTAAGATGGTATAACATAACCCGTATACTCATGTTTCAGGAGCTCTCTTACATGCCCCCCCCCCCACTATCTGTCACCCCTCCCCCCCACCACTCACCGTCGCTATGGCAACTGCCTCCGTGCTCGGTAATTGGCCGGTGGCATGGCGGCGCGCCCGTTGCCAGATCCAGCCAGATGCACTGACTACTGCCTCCTCATGTTTCACACACACATACACGCATAGATACGCACACACACACACACACAAAAGCTCTGAGCACATCCTTGCTCCGGTTACTAGGCAACACAGGCATCGCTGGCTCCTGGGAATTTGATTGGCCGGAGCTGCACGGTCCAGACCTGCTGCTTTGGGGGCTTCTGGGAAGTGAGTGACTGGATGTCCACAATAGAGAAGCAGTGTTCTGCTCATTTTAGATTTGGACTAATGTTTTGACAAGATAGCATTTAGTAAGCATGTGCATTTATAGTTAAATATTCTTGTGGACCCATTTCAAGAAACTACAAACTTAAAATAACAAAAAATATATCCATTTAGCTTTTATAGAGTTAGTTATAAAAAAATAGTTTATAGAGAGAGTTATAAAAGTTGGTTGTTTTGCTGAAGGGAGAAATGTTTAGTTTTGCCCACCAAGGAATGGCTGTGTTTTAGTCTGTTAGTAAAATAACTCAATTAAAAAAAAAACTAAGGCTTTGTGTCAGTAGTGAGCCAAGTAAGAAATGGCTATTTTCATTTCTGGTATGAATGAGTTTTGAGATAAAATGGCGAAAGCATTTACCCCGAGACTTTATGCGACCCCTTTGATTTATGTGAGCTTGAAATCGACACAAAGAATCCATCTGTAGTTAGTGCATTTTTTTGAACTTCATTTAATAATTGCATTGACTAGAGGCATACATTCCCCTAAACCACATCGTCACTATGCCTTTAGTTTCTCTGCTGACATCTGGGCCCTCATAATTCCCAGTTGTTTGTTTCTCACCTCATCACTGCCTCCATCCTCCACACCTCTCTATTAACACCATCTAATTTTATCCCCTGCTAACAACATGGCCGCCCTACCACTGTCAATTTTAGCAGGTCAAGATTTTTATTGTTTCTTTCAATATTGAGCCACTCGAAGTTGTTACAAAGCCTCTGACATTTAGCGTGCTTTGAGAATGCCTTTTTTAATGGGGATACTGTATTGTGCTATTGATCCTTTCTCATTGAAATCAGTGAGTATCCAAACAGATGGTGCTACTACAAGTGCTTCTTTGAAATCTTTAAGAGCATTGATTGGCTCTCTTTGATAAGTCTGCATATTAAAAGCAAGGGTGTGTGGTCATTGGGCTCCAGATGGGAGGTGACGGGACATGTTCTTAGGCTGGGCGCAGCTGGTCCACCGAGGGTCCACTGACATTACCCACAGGCCTAATTATCACCCCCCCGCCGCCCGAGACTGTCAAAAAGCTACTGCTGTCATGGTACAAGACATAGGACTGGACAGTGAGGCAAGTCGGGGAATGATGTATATTTTTATGTATTATATTAAAAGGACCGTGCACATTAATTAACATATACATCCTCAGTCCTTCAGCCGGCCCAAACCGAACACACAACACATCACTCAATACACATTCAAATCATGCAAAATCACTCATTCCTGCATACGTATACACACATACAGTACCATCACAAAAAAGAGTTTGTCAGATTGTGTGAGCAGTTTTGATTGTCCAGTAAGCATGACTTCAGTTGTTGTAGAGCTGATCTAGGCTAGGCAGATCCTGTATGGTTGTAGGTAAGGTATTCAATTTTGAGAGGCCCGATATATAGAACTCAATATATGTACACACACTGGCCACTTTATTAGGTAGACCAATTTAGCTACTTGTGACATAATCAGCCTATAAATCAATATACATTTGTAGCCCTACATTTTTATAGTAGGGCATTTATAACCAGGTGATTCTAATTTGTAGGTTATGGCGCATTCTGTAATTTCACCCCGACAAGACAAATCACCTTTTTTCTCGGGTTCACAGAGAGTACAGTATTTCGTGAGCGGCAGTTCTCTGTGTGAAAATGCCTTGTCGAAACCAGAAGTTGCACTTCAAGTCACGTCAAGGTCGGCCAAAAAGATTGTCTGAACAACACACAGTACACAAAGCAGCAGAAGACCATAATCATCATTTGAGAAGTATATTCCTTTTAGCTAAGTTCTGAAAGTTGAAAAAGGGCATCTGGCCCTAGTTTCAGCTAGGGAACAATAGAGAGAGGGAGCACCATTAGCAACTGTTAGGGATTCCCATTAGCATATTAATGGTAGGGCACAAGCCCATCCGACAGGTTTATACCACTCCCCCAAGTATCAGCCTATAAATCTCAGCTCACCCACCTTTCTAACCAGAACTGAAGAAGTCTTCTGGACTGGCAGATGAAAGCTTTTCAACAATCAAAACCTTGTCCAGATGCCCTTTTTCAACCTTTTAACAATAGTGTTTGTGTTTAAGTGCTGTGCCAGCTCAACTCATTTGAAAGGGTTGTAGTGTATATGCTCGATGTTACGTTTGCTTAACATTTTAGATCGCAAAAGATTGAGCACCAAAATATATATGCTGTGGTAAAACAGTGTGTCTATATTTTGTTAATTGTTATGAGTTCTTTGAACATCACAGTGACTATTCTAGAAGTAAATAAAAAAAACTGATTAACAGAGAAATGTGGTTTATGGAATTTTATTGAATCAACAATTAACAGAGAGCATTTGAATATTAGAAATATGCAAATAATCCAATAATAAATAACAGAAGGAATACCCAACAGTTAAAACAGTGGAAATTGTTTAGAAAGTATAATTTTTGGAATTAAGAAGAGGCTGTCTTCTTTTAGTGTCTACGCATTTAGACGGTAGTCTAAAGAAGATTTACTTTGTCAGAAAAAGGTTTTCCTAAATACTGGTGAGCGAACGGGAGATCCGCGGGCAGTTCTGTAGGTTCCCATAGATTGAAGGCTTGGCCCGGTGTCTATAGTGCTTTACCTCAGCCAGACTTAGCTGAGATGAAAGCCACAACTCTAATGGCAACTAATGGCAGTTTACAGGCAAAAGTCACAGCTTCACATTGTGTGAATATAAGTCTATAACCAAAAATGTGTTGCTGTTTTACAAAGGCACAGCGACTTTAAAAGGAGGAAAAACTTATGCATCTGGTCAAAAACTGCGATATATCGTAGCAGCAGTTTTAGTCCAAAACACATCTTTCGATGGACGCGTGCTTAAAAAGAGAGACGAAAAACTTAATCTCTTTGTTTAGAACCTCTTTCTCCAAACTCCATGAGGTCTCTCTCCCAACTCTGGAACTGACTGGCCAAATTCCCTAGGAATTGTTAGGAGATAAGTGTTGAGTTGGAAAAAAGTGGGTGTGCATAAATTAACAGGATGAAACCAATTTTATGGCCCCAAATCCTTCAACTTTCTTTGTGGCATAGTGTTACCTGAATACACATAGATAAACACTTTCACATTCAAAACTGTACACACAAACATATTATGTACACATCATATACAGTACAATTATTTTGTATTACACTGAACCAGAGTCAAAACCAAGGGCATGTGGCTGCAGGCCTGTAGGGTCAAACACACTGGCAATTAGTCTATTAACACACAGTTTGCGTCTTAAACTGTATGTATAAGCATTGTCATCTGTACACATTGGGGTCCAAGTTGTTAATGAGTTTCTTCAAGTCTTTGTCTCAATGGTACTCTTTGAGCTCACTAAGGTTTGGTTACTCAAAAAAGTATCCCTGCTGAGTCTGTTGAGGTCAAGAGGTCAGTTACACTACATAAGTAAGTGAGCATTGTAACACTAGTAACACAGTGCTTTCCAAACTGTGGTCCGAGAGCTCTTAAGTCTTAAGTGTGACCGGAAACAGTGCCTTGGGCAAGACACTTAACCGACATTGCCTATGAATTAATGTAGTTGTGTGACTGGTGTTTGGTGGTGGTTGGTGAGGCTGTTTTTGTGCAGAATTGTTGTGATTCTCCATTAGTGAGCCCAAGGACAGCTGTTGGCTACCAAGGTAGTTTACCACCACCAGTATGTCTGTAGCGTGAATGAGCAATGCAATGAAAAGCATCTTTGGGTGTCCAGAAAAGCAATGTATAAATATAATACATTATTATTATTATGTATTAAAGAAATCTGTTTGTTTCTCAAATCATCCCATGACTCCCTAAACATTTTAAAGATCACGAATAAGTTGTTTTTTTAATATATCTATCTTCTAGTATAAATAAATTGACAAATGCACCCACCTTTTGTATCTGTATGTATGTATGTATTCTTTATACAACAGCATGAGTGAGAAAATACTCTGCATGTCTTAATTCCAAAGTAGACTCTAGTTTGAAAATGTATAAATAATACATGTAGTCAATTTGGAATTTGGATAAAAAAAAAACAAGCCTTATTCTTACTTTACATTAAGGTTACTCTGCAGTTATGAAGGTTTGATTTATTATGATGGTTGTCTGAGTATATTATGATAAATCCACCTTAAATGATAAGACTCTGTCTCTGCTCCTGCTCCTACCTTTCCTTCAGCACTTTCAGTAATCATCTATCAGAGAAGATGGTTAATGCCACTGCCATGAGGAACAAGACTATCATGTCTTTTATCCTCTTCTACAGAGAACCAGGTGTGATGCATAGAGCCCAGTGCCATGGTTGACACAAAAGTGCGTAAATCAGCAATGATGAGTGCAGTGGCCCGGCAGTGTGTCTCCAGGTAACAATGCATCAAAACGATCACTCTGAACATCTGCAAGGCTTCAGCAAAGATGAAGAGGTGAGAACGCCAGGAAAGAATGTCTCACAGCCACCCAACATAATATATTTTTAAGCATTGTTGTAGTCCAACAAATATTCATAATTATGTTTTAAATGTATGTGGGGGATATTGTTATGCATTGGTAATTATATCAGTGTTGAAAGAAAAAAAGAAGAAAAAAATGGTCTGTCATCAATCCCCCCAAAAACTTTTTTGTTGGCATAGTAACTCAACTCCAGTTGAAGTATGTGACTAGCAGGAATTGCATCTGACTTAATTTTGCCTTTACAAACATTTCTAAAGCTGAAGTCTCATCTCTGGAATCTCTTTCCCACAGGAAAACAGAGTTTACAAAAAGGCCTTTTACACTGTAAATCGCAAAGTTTTATCGAACAAACTGTGCACTTTTAATTTTTCCTCTGTTGTTTTAAATTGTATTGAATCCTATTTGTCAAATGGGCCACAGTCTGTTAGAGTCGGTAATCTTTCATCATCACTTCATCTTTCTACAGGGGTTACACATGGATCAATTTTGGGGCCAATTATTATTCTCAATGTATATCAATGAGCTTCCTCAAATGTGTCCAAACTTCTTGATTCAAATGTATGCTGATGATACAGTACAATACACCTATGCTAACGACATGAAACAAGTCTGTGACAAACTAACACAATCAATGGTCCATGTTACAAATTGGTTAAATCAAAGCTGCTTGCAACTCAATATTTCCAAAACTGTAACAATGTTTGGGGAGCCTGATGTGGCAGGGGAGAGACTGAAGGTTGTGGATGAATATAAATATCTTGGCGTTTGACTCGATAAAAAACACAGGTAAAGACAGTTTGTAATCAGGTATCAAGTTCAGCCTTTCAGATTTTCGCTTTATAAGGCATCAATTACAAGTACCAGCAGCAAAGGGTTTTATGCATCCCATTATATTGTCACATATCAAGTATTGCATAACTACTTGGTTTAATGCAAACTCCTCTACTTTAAAACCAATTCAGTCATTATATAAGCGAACAATAAAGATTTTAACATGGCTAAATATGCCCATTTGTGTTCAAACTTGTTAATAGATTGTCTTCTCCTCCACTTGAACAGTTTGTAACCTTTAGAACTGCTTCATATAGCCACACAAGAAGTGCAGTAAGAGGGAACTGCATTGTTCCACTCATGAGAAGTGCATTTGTTCAGAGGTCATTCTCAGTTAAAGCTGCAAACTCTATAAATGTAAACATTAGGGAATTTCCACATGCAAAATTATCAATACACAATCAAATCTGCCAGCATTAATGTTTGTCTATACCATCCTTTTGATCCTGCAAAGCCATCTTGTTTACATGTTGTTTATATGTATTTTTATATCGGCGAAACAACGATATTATGGAATCATGTTGTCCGCTTCCCCAGATTCTAGCTGTGAACAGGATAACTCAAAAACTAATTGTCAGTTTCAACATTTGCACACAGGTACATCTTATAAAGACGCCAAACTGTATTGATTTGGGTGCTTCTATGATAAATATTAATGAAGTAATTAGTTAATTACGGGCCAAAACTTTGAACGCAATAACTCAAAAAGTCTTTGCTGGATCTTTTTCAACTTTTACACACAGGTACATATCATGAAGATTCAGAACTGGATTGAGTTTGGTACTTCTATGATTAATGACAATTAAATAATTAACAAATTAATATTTTGATGCAATTTTATTGAGCCAATAATGCTGCTGAACATAAACAAAATCACGTGAATTTTGACACAGTGATTCGGGCAATTGTATAGTTAATGAACATAGGCAAATTACAGAGGTCATATAAAGAATGCCTGTATAGCACCCCCATGTTTATGACCCCTATGGGACCCTTGACACACTTACTTTGGCAGAGAGCAATGAAACTTGGTACAGTGATTCACCACAGTTTACCCAACATAAAATATCATTATGACCGAACTCAAACAGGAAGTCGGACATTTTGGATTGAAAATGGGAGGTCATGTATATTTGACAGCCTCTAACTTGCACATACTTTGCCCGATTAGGCTCTCTCACTGTCCCTGTTAAATAATCTAAGACAAAATAAAAATATAAAAACTATATAAAATATTTCTTTCTATCACATATAATATGATATTAACCCTATTGCACAGTAGCTTTCATTTGGCTGGATGTGTATGTGACATGAGCAGATTCCAGTTCAGATATCTTGTTTCAAAAGTCTGTTTTCTCACTTACGTGTCTCAGTGTCACATCCCTTCAGAGGCCACCTTGTCATTATTAACACAGCCAGGAGTTGTAAATTGTGAGAAGACAGCTGTGAATAGAGTTCTAACAGAGGTATCAGATATAGGACAATGAAAAGCTACAATCCACTACCTGGAGATGTCTTTATCTGAACAACTTCACGTGATAATTCTGCTTTCAGTTCTCTGTAGAGTGTCCTCTTCATGTTCTCCTCTTCTTCCTCTCAAATTTTGAAAAGTCTAGCGATTAAATCTTAAACATTTCTGTTGCATGGCAGTTTGATTCATAATAAATTGGGTTAAACACCAAGTAAAACATACCACTAGGGCATGTCTGCAGCAGAACTTGGCATTAGTCATAAAAGTGTGTTAATACCTCTGTTCTTTCCTGCTGCAATGATGTATGTCTTTAGAGGTCCCAAGCTGAGATGAACTGAGAAAACTGTGGCAGGAAGTGCATCTGTGGCATAATGACCAATAACAACAATTTACTGTGCTGACCCCTGAGCGCAAGAGATCAGCCAAATTCTTTACACTATATGTAAAACTCCCTCTGCTTTTCTGGTGCAAAATAATGTTTACACATTCAAGCTATACCTCTAAAATATTGCACTTGTCAGAAGTCCTGTTCTGATGAACATGAAAGGCTGTGGCCCATGAGGTCAGCCACACAATTACCGGAAGCTGCAGAGGTGCCCAACAATTTGTTAGTTAACATGACCCATTTCCCATTCCGCAGAGCTTAAGTGCCTATGTAGTCAACGTAGGTGAATAAAAGCGCCTCTCTCAACCATTGGTGGCCATTATTGCCATTGTGTGTGCACTCCAAAGGTTAGTGAGGATTTGAGCGGTGCCTACCTCAGTGGCTGGCAGGTTTTCTCAGCAACAAAGGGCCATGGAGAGAGTGGCGAGTTGTTAGTGCAGGCCAATAAGGGCTTGTGTATTTCCCTCTGTTGTCCAATAAATATCACTCTCTAGTTTTTAATGTCTTGGAAACAGTGTGATTAAGACTCATGGTGTGACCAAGTGCAAGACAGATCCTCCTTCAGAGAGATTCTCCATCATCCAATAAGGCTGTGTGTACGGCATTGTTATGGGATCTTATGATAATCTAAATATTTATAACACCCCTCTGACCTGGCTGTCTAAAGAACAACAGCAACTGGGAGGACGGAGCCCGGCACAGATAAAGCAAGAAAAACAAACACTAAATAAGGAGTGTTAAATTATGCATTCAATGTCTACAGTGGAAAGGCATTTTATGTTTATTTCTCTACTAAGTCCCATAAAAACTCTGAATATGTGTCTAACAAAATCCAACAGTGTTTCAAACTTAACCTTTAAATAGTCTGACTGACTAGACTGAGCAGGCACATGTGTTAACAACCATAGTGGCCCTGGGATTTCTCTGCACAGTTCTCAAGCTCCTTCTTCTTGAGTGGAAAGTCATCCTATATCTCAAGGACGTTATCCTCCCATATCATCCGAGCTCTCAAAATGCAGGTTTATTAGTGGTGCCAAGAATTTCTAAAAGTATAGTATAAACCTTCCTTTATGAGAAAGCTTACAGTACAGACCTACAGTTTGGACACACCATTAACTCATTAAATGAGATTATTTTCATGACTATTGACATTGTAGATTCACACTGAAGGCATCACAACTATGAATTAACACATGTGGAAATATGTACTTGTATGTATGTAGTTGTCAAACAACTGAAAATATGCCTTATATTCTAGTTTCTTCAAAGTAGCCACCTTTTGCTCTGATTACTGCTTTGCACACACTCTTCATTCTCTTGATGAGCTTTAAGAGGTAGTCACCTGAAATGGTTTTCACTTCAGAGGTGTGTCCTGACAGGTTTAATAAGTGGGATTTCTTGCCTTTTCATAGTCATGAAAATAAAGAAAACTCATTGAATGAATGAGGTGTGTCCAAACTTTTGGTCCGTACTGTATGTCCAGGATAACTAAAGAACAAGATGGATCTCAGTGTTCTTTCTCAGGGATAGGTGAGCTATGCTGCATTAGGAGCTAGATGGTGGGGGAAGTATGTTGCACAGAGCACTTTCCCATGGCTCTTTCTGTCTCTTCACTTCTACGCCTACAAATATTGTACAATATTACTTTGCTATTTACAAGTTCCTCTGTCCCATTCCCTTTTGGGGGTGTGGATACTATGACCCTGTGGTCCCGTCCTCACTGATGGTGGACCCGTCATTTAATGCAGCCCTCCCTTAACCGGCTGCATCCATATACTTAAACTCTCTCCATCAGTCATGGACACATCTATAGCCTGTCTGTCCTGGGAGTGATCCCTCTATCACTTGGTTCTCTCTGAGGTTTTTTTTTTTTCCCAACTGAAATAATGCTCATCCACTACTAATAAACAGAAACTTAAATGTATTCAAAAAGCACCTTTTTTAATTCAACTTAACTTTAACAACTCTAGTGCACAGCCTATTGTATAGACCTATCATTTACAATTACCAATAGGACATATGATGCTCTAAAATCTTCTATTCTAGGGCACAGAAAACAGTAGGATGAGACAGGTTAAAGCTGTAAGACAGGAGTCCTAGAGGAGGACTCACAGCTGTCTCAGGGAAAATTCTACCTTTTCCACCACAAAGAGAGTTTGTCGGGGATAACAAGGTGTTGTTTTACCATCTCATTAAAAGTGTTCCTGCGCTATTGTTTTTTATGTGTGACATTTACAAATGTCAATAGAACGCAATGCAAGTGAAAGCTGTGGTAATTTTAGCTAGTGATTAGCTCGCTCTTTTCTTACATTCCCTATAGCCCAGCACTTTACTCAGTAGTTCTTAAAGTCCACATTAGACATGTTTTCAAACTATTAAACATTTTTTACATTTTTTTCTACTTGGTACGTTATACAGAAATTGCCTGGCTTAAAACGCTCTTTTCCCATCTCTCATTTGGTGTGATTTATGATGATTAATTTTTTGCTATAGTTTCTTTCATTTTTAACATTGCCAAATTAAATAAAATGTATTGGTATGTATTGTAAAAATGTTTTCTAATACTGCAAATGAGAAAAGCTAAATAAGCAAGTCAATAGCAATAGCGATAAAACCTAGTGAAGATAAGACCATTTGTTTAATTTGTCTGATTAAAGGGATTTCACTAAAATGGTTTCCAAAAACTGCTATCCATAACAATGAGTTAGTCGTGCAAAATCTGCAAAATGAAATTGTATTATAAGCCAGGGTGAAAATGACCTAAAAGTCCGGGTGAGAGCATCAATGAATGCTCAATTAGACAGTTAGTATTGGCAAGTGCGCCGGCTAAATAATGGCAATGGTTTGGCTTCAGAACACAACATTTTGCGGAGAGTTCAGCTGCAAAAGCTTGGCTGGGCCTGCCAAAAGTCATACAGTTCCAAGCAGTTCCCATGCTGGCTACAAAACAACAGCTTTATATCAACTAAGAGCCTGCAATTCCCTTCTGCACACTCCATGTATGGGGCCTTTTATTGTCTTTAGGATAATTGTTGAATTTATCTCAGTTAAGCATAACTAACAGTTATATCTGCATATGCAAATTAGAGAGCAGAAATTCTGAACTCTCACAGATAAAAAGTGAATGCATGACTGCATTCTATAAATACTAATATTGCTCCAGTACAGTTACTCACAAAGCCCTCTATGAACACAGACAGTAGTAATCTTAACGTTATTGTGCTATAAAAGTTCAAACAACAATTCTTAAAAAACAAAAGTGATATGTAGAAGCATCAATGTCTTGAACACAGTATAACTGTCCACCCAAAATGTGGATCAGATTACCTTTAACAAATTGTTCAGAACTCAAGTCCTTTGGCACAATTTAGGTTTAGGTGCAGTTCTCAGTATTACTGTGGGTTCTCTCAGACATTCAAGAGAATCTACACACAAATAGATGAGGTGGACAATAGTGTGTAGGTGAGGTTGACATTCTTATGTAGATGAGGTGGATGTTCGTGTTACATGAGGCGGACATTTGTGTGTATATGATGTGGACATGGGTACAGAAGCTCTGAACAGCATTATTTTTTTTTAGTTTACACTTGATTTTTCAAAGTGCAAAATCTTTTTTTCATTTGTTAGTGACCTCTGAACGGCAAGGGGAAAAAAGAGGCAGGCAAAAAAATAAAATATCGGATCATTACTAAATAACATAAATAAATAATAATATTAAAGTAAATTTTCTGTGCATATTGCTATGAACGGCAACTTCCTTTTTTTTGCCAACACTCCAAGTGTTTTCAACTTAACTTATTTTAACTATTCTACTTTGGCTCTATGGCATCATATAAAATGTTTTTCTGTTACTTACAAAGCCCATGTTTTTTGTGTAATATAGGCTAAAATGTGTATTAACTACTAGTAATAAGTCTTCAGTATCATAAGTTGTTGCAAGACAAAAACGGGAGTGAAAATACTCACTAAACAACAGTAATTGATTCACCGAACGCCGGAGGGGTGCCGATGAAAACCAGCAGCCCAAAATCAGCGCTTTACTCGTGAAATATACTGTACCGGCATAAGCTCTCGACGACCAGGAGGATAGAAAGAGGGTGAGTGTGTACACGCGCGTCACTAATATAGGGTGTAGCGCGCACCCACAGGTGTTGTTAATTTGGCATAATGCTCCTGACCCGAGGGTTGTAGTCACATGGTTACAGGTTCACTGAAATGAAATAGAACTGCTAGCTCGGAAAACTCCTTTCATCTCCAGTGTCCCCTTTCCAGCTGAATTTGTTTGAGATTCACTTATATTGACATGTTTACTGTCCAACACTGCTTTCTCTGAGATCTGGCAATACATTTGCAGCATCGCATTTTTGGCAAATAAAATGCAGAACTACGTTTATTTCAATAAGAAAAGTAAATAAAATATTGTCTAATCACTCATCATATACTAGGCAAAATGTTTTCATTCATAAAAACTACTAATTTCTAACTTTTGATGGATCATTGTATGATGTAAAAAAGAGCATGCCAAATCTGTAAGCATTAAAAATATACAACTCTCTTCTGCATCATTGCTGTCACTGAAGATATGGACTGGTTACAGTATTTTATTTAGATTGGCCTCTTCAAATAGTCAAGCATTAATGTACAGAAGTTATAAGAACTGATTTAAAATAACTGCATCAACCCTGAGCCAAGGTAAAATGATTGCATTATAAAGAAAACATCTACTATCAGCAATATATTTTAGGTATATAAAGTAATATATAAAGTAAAGACAATGATTTTGTTGATCATTTTTATAATTTACCACAAAAAATAGGTAGTTGAGGTGCTATGTGGAGAGGTTGAGAGAGAAGTTAGCAGCCATTAGCCTGTGTTAGCATGTCATCAGCTTCAGCTAGTTAGCCTTCTCTTTCCTCTTGTGGCAGAGTGGGTGGGATTTTCAGTACAGGAGGGACTAGTGACAGTGAACTTCCTCCCCTTATGTCCATTTTAGGAACATCCTCTGTAGTCAGAAAATCCAAGATGGAGTCATGCTAGTCCGAGGGCTATTTCTCTGCTGGACCTTTGGGGATTGTGAAACCATGCTACCCTTATAAAACCTGCTAAATAAATTAAAACTCACAGGTCTAAAATTTTTAAAATTCTTCAAGTGAGGGTCTGGAACATCAAGTGTGTTTCAATAAACATAATTTACATAAACAAAGAACTAAAGTAAGGTAACATTAGTGAATTGAAATAATACATACATAAATATATATAATAAATATAATAAAAAATATGCCTGAATAAATATAATAAAAAATATGCCTGAAT
>JAVQKC010007785.1:0-12180 GCA_036025475.1 Philypnodon macrostomus
CAGCTTTAGGGAATTTTCTAAATTTGGCAAAAACATTCTTCACAAACATCCAGACAAATCAAAAAAGTGATTAAGGTGCCCATTGGTAACAGTTGTAGCAGACGTACGGGGCAGACGTATGTGGCAGACGTATGGGGCAGACGTATGGGGCCGTTTTCGCCGATATACACCTTGCTGTCGGGGACGACAGCACAGGCCTAGTTGTATATGTACATAGTTTAAATACATAATTGTATTAAATTGTTGTGGGGTATATGTAAGACTTTATTAGAGAATGGTTTTTATACTTGTTTATTGCTTCCTCTTTGATGCAGCTCTTAGCTTTGTGGGACAAATACATGATCTTAGAACATTTGATTTTGTAATGAATCATTTTTGTAAAGCTTTTAGCTCAGAGTCCAGTCGTAGCTTTACTCTTTTAGTTGTCGGCAATGGCCAAAATATTGTATTAAAATAGTATGCATTGTGCTAAAACCACAAATCACAATCTGGTGATAATCACACAATGTAAAGTCTAAATGAGCTGTTGCAAGGTGAATGAAGCTTTCTTTACCTCCCACTAGCTTCTTTTGGTGAAATAGCCTTGCAAGAATGAGTCCACCCATCTGTGTCCTTGTTCCTGAAAGTCTTGGGCCTTGCGGTAAAACACAAATTGCTTTGCAAAAAATAACAAGGTTGCATTGTTGCATTATGATTTAACATTTACCATATTGACCACCCCTGCTTCCTTACATTTAAGCCTGTATGATGCACTTATACTGTATATATTGCACACCCTGTTCCCTGCATCCACCCACTCACAGCTGAAGAAGCCCTATTCCAGTCCATACCCCTTACACACAGCACAGCAGACACCTGTCCCGCTGCATGGCCTGCTCCAGGACACCTCCGAGTCATGAGCTCATCGGAAAAGCAATTAAAGGCAGCGTAGGCCCTGCATGCTGGCGTAATGTTTTGTTTTGCTACTTGGCTTCGAAATTAACCAAACCTGTCACAAGTCATCTGGCTGACGCGGGTAGGGCTATATTTATTTATTTTCCTGTTGGGAGAAGCTGGATTCAGGGTCCCACTGCTGCTCTGTGTCCAACAATAAGGCAATTCTAAGCTGGCTCTACATCTGCCCTCCTGGGGGGGTAGACAGTGTTCAGCTCCCACCTCTCCTCGTTGCTCTATGTAGGCTCTGATTGTCAGGTCATGGCCTTCTAGTTGGAGGTGGTGCCCCCTCTAACCCCAATCAGCTCTTTGGTCTTTACTGTGGGTTTTGAACTTGTACTGACCTAACCGCTCCCATTTTATTGAATTACATGCTTGAGTTAACGGAACAAAAGCAGGTTCAACATTCATATGTGTATAAACAGATAAAATACATTGTTTTACTGCTATAACATGTAACAAAAAATAAAAAATCTGTCTGTTGGGAAGAAGACAAATAGCCAATAGCTGAAAAGGTCTAAAAGGTTAGTGGTAATCTGTCATTTTGAACCCATGTTCAACTACTGCCCCAGGCCTCTCAGAAACCCCAGAGGATCCCTACATATTTTTGGTAACTTATCCCCTCTCTGTCTCCCTGTGTCCTAGTCACATCGAAATGCATTAGGCCAGGTGTGTCTGACTTTTTTCCATGAGGGCCACATTGCCAAAATTTCATACCTAGGAGGGCCACTCACTAGGTGACCGATTTCGCTTCACCGAAGTCCCCTTGGGTTGTATCTGGCCACATACTGTATGTTCTGGCAGACTTTTTTATTAGGAGTCCCTCTATATTATTCCCACACAGAAAAGGGGAAAGATATCTTGTCACACAATGAATGATTTCTTTTGAGTCACATGCAGTAAAAAGACAATTTGGGGTAGCCAATTGACAGGTAACCCTATAAGGGCCACAAAAAATTGCTCCGTGGTCCGCTGCATAGTGTGGACACCCCTGCATTTGGCAGTAAAATTATTAATTAGTGTGAGTTTTTGTAAATTATCAAACTATCTCCCAGTGGGACTTGACTTATAGCTTTTTATATAGCAGCCTTTCATTCCACTAAGCTACTTTTTTCATTTCATCTGTATGCAACTCACAGAAAATAGAGAAACAACAGTGTCATATAATGGTAACATAGCAGGTTAAGATGTCATGTAAAACTGTCAATATCCTGTAGGCTTTGTAAAAACAAGGGAAAAAAGAAGAAAATCTTTGACATTAAAAGGGCCACAGTGGTCAAGGTAGGTGCGTCTTCACAGATCCCTGCACATTCTGCGGTTGTATGTATTTTCACAGTCTGGGCCACTGAGCAGCCTCGTCGTGTTTACCCGAGGAATCATTTAGGAAGTAAGAAAAACACCACTGTTATCATTGTCATCACATGCTGTAATTACCCAAACGTCGGTGGTTCAGGCAGAGAAAACAGTCCACAGCCGTCGAGGTCGTCCTTTTAGACATGCCAAGCCGTTTCATGGTGGTGCTGGCTTCAAAGGAGGTGTCACTCTTACACGGTTATGTCAACACTGCGATGAAACAGGAACACACAAGAGTGGATGGTAAAGCCTTGGTCTTCAAAGACTCAAAAAGGCAGGTCAACACATACTTTGTTTCTGTGTCACTGTCAAAACAGAAGACAGGAGGAAGGCAGAATAAAGGCTGTTTGCACTGGTAATCTCAGAAAGAGGGCCTTTTGAATGTGATTTGATGTATCAGTTAGTCACGGTTGTCAGGGGCAGAAGACAAACAAAATGTGACAGACTCCTCTAAGATGGTATTCACTAAAACAACAATGTAGCAAATTCTGAAACAGTGCCATTTACAAGTGTTTTTTATACCTAAAGCAACATAATGACTTTCTGTCAACTCCTTAATGTTTATTTAGTACCAACAATTGCTACTTGTTTTAAGTTTGTTAGTTTTGTCTGTATAGGACAATGAAGATGTTTACCAAGTGTTGCAAAGAGTGGAAAAGAGTCAAAAGTCACACCACTGTATTCTATTTAAAACACAGACTGAACATATATGTCCCATTGCCCATTTTTTTTATAACATGCAACTGTCTAAGTATGTTATCACTTTAATTGTAAGTCATATGAAATGCAACCTAAAGTCAGTTTGTCATCATTTGTCATCTCAGTGTGTCAAAATCACTGGAGTAGCCCTCCTACCTCTCAGTTAGAAGATTGTGGTTTAATCCTTGGGCTGGCTAACTACAATCTCTGCAGTCTGTATGTCCGCCCGTCTTATTGTGGGTTTTCTCTGAATTTTTCACACAAATTTCACACAAAAAACAAGTGACTCTTAATGAATAAAAGCATTTTCCAGTGATGCCCTGTGACCAAAGAGCTATTTTGTATTCTGTTTCAGGATCCATAGGTATAGTTTTCAGTCACTCATGACCCCTAATGTGAAAAGTCGGAAGAAATTGATGCTAATTTCATCAGTGAACATACATGATTTATTGTGCTATGAGTCATTAATGTTGAATGTGCCTGCGATGTCATGCTTAATGGATCTCCTAACCACATTTTAGGGTCAGTTTATTGAACACATCTTCACTCCTTAGCCCGTTCCCAGTCTTCGGGGTCGAGTATTGCTCACACTGTTTGGGGCGGAAACCACTTAAAGTCTTGCTCCAGTGCTGCAGCTCCAGCCGAAGCTCATTAGGCAGCCGCAGTGTGGTAGAGAAGTTCAAGCCACAGGACTGAGGTTATGATCCGCTGTCAGAGAAGAGGGTGATGGAGCAGGGTGGAGAGAGATATAGAATAATATATTGAAGTGCACATTAGGGGACAAAAGGACAGGACGTAGGGCAGGAATGCAGTCAGATAATACTGTTTTGGCCTAAAATTGGAGTAGCATGCATGACTTTTGATTTTTGTCATCAACATACAATATCTCACATGCATTAAGATCCATTTGTTGCATAATTTTTGTTGCTCAATTGATATATTTAGATGTTATCTAAGTTAAGTTATGCATTTATCTATCTAAACATTGCTTTGTTTTGTTAATTCATGTATTCTCTCTTTGCCCCCTTAGAAGTAGCAGGTGCCTGGAGCCTTGTCCAGCAAGTATTAGCCTTATGCTGGGTACACCCTGCACAGTAAGCCATAGAGCTGATGGAGAGTTATACAAAGACAACAACTTACAGATTCATTCACCGGGGGCAATTTTGTGCCAATTGTCATATTAATTGCAGGTCTTAGGGATAAAGCCAAAGTACCTGGAGAGAAACAACAGTAACAAAGAGAGGACATGCAGACTATGCCCATGACAAAACAATCATTTATGGTTTGCATTGTCGATCAATAAATAGCGATACAGAACACACATGAACCCATTTTAGTGCAACATGCACACACCAGATTCTTTTTATTTACTTAATATAACTTACATGCCACACAACATGCTTACATGCTGCAAATGAGAGTTTCTTTTGCATTGTTTGCATGGCTTAAACTAAAACAAGTCCACTGCCAAAGTTAAGCTCTTGATCTATAAAAATGTGAGGGCTGTTTAAGAAAATGAGAAAAAGTATGTATTAATTAAGTATATATAATACACATATAAGGCACAATCAGACTTGGAGTGAAATAAATGTACACTCACTTCTTGCCTGAGGCCCTAAACCCAAAGTCAGGGGTCCAATCCAAAACCTTCTTAAACTTCTCAAAGTCCGTGTAGAGCTGAAACATCCTCCTGTCATCATGGCGCGATGCTCCACGGCACGCCAGAGCCTCAGCCCTAATCCCAGCGGCATGGGAGTCATTATTGATAGGATCCTAACGCATTACCTCAGGGCCTGCTTATTGTTGGTGTAGATTATTATTTAAGAGTAAACCAAAACCCAAAGAAAGGCTAGTGTTTCATAGAAATTTATCAAAAGAAAATGTTATTCTTGGCTTAGCGTGAGACCACTTTGAACGTTACAATTGAAACAAACTGTGCTCCTTGCTGCTTTTTGGTATTTGTAACCCGCTAACATTAAAAACTTTCAGAAGTGGAGAAACCTGACACCGATGCATGGTAGATTTAACACTAAGTCAATTCACTGCTAGGTTATTATTCTACATTGGTTTTAGTGATCCTTTTTGATGTGCCTCCTACTTTTTGCTTTAATAGACATTTTTGTGAATAGGGGGTCTTTTTTCTTTTCCATTGCATGAACTTGTTTTATTTTATTTACATGCAGCAGTAGACATAACAGAAAGAGGGTTGGTCATAGATTTCTTAGATCTAACTTTATATATATATTAGGGCTGTTAAAAATAGTGTGTTAACTAGTTGTGTTATTTTTTTTTTTCAAATTGACGTGTCAAAAATAATTAACGAAAAGATTAATTTGCTGCGCTATTAAGATTGGTTGATGAAGAAGTACATCAGCATAACAACATAATAAACTTCCATCAATGAGCGTTTTAAATACATTTTAAATGGTCTTTGAGGCTCTTCCCTTTGCACCGTGGACAGCCACAAGCTCCATGCGGCTTAACAATCGCCTCTCAAGGAGCGGAGAACGAGGGGAATTGGGTGAGCAAACTTTAAAGGCTCGCCCGTGCTCTCTCCGTGATCGGGCCTGACTGCTCACTCTCCCTTTGTCTGAAACAGCCTTTCTCCAAACGGACACAAAACCAGCACAAAAGACTTGTTATATTCTGAGTTTGTGCACTAATATTAGCAGGGAAGCTACAGGTGCTGATAGCTTCCTGTTTTTTCTGGGTCTAAAAGCGCAGATGTATAGCTGCAAGCGGCTATGGTCGGCCTGCTCCCTGTTGTTGCCTATTTGGTGCTAAGGCAAAGTTATGTTACATTGCAGCCTTTACAAAATGGAGGTTTGGGACATTTTTAATTAATAATAACATGCATGTCCTGCTCTAAGTAGGCTTCAATTTCTTCAAAAAGTTGTAGAAATTAATTTTACACAGAATACTTTGCAGAAGCAAAGGACAATATGCATGTTCAACCTAGGGCCCATGAGCCAAAATTTAAAATTAATTTTCTGGAAGATTTGTGATTAATTAGTACATTTTTTTTTATCAATTAACAGCCCTAATATATTTAATTTTCTGATGTTTCTGGTGCCGTATTTTCCAGACTATAAATTGCTCCGTCGCATCAGTTGCATCAGTCGCATCAGTCGCATCAGTCAAAAAATGCGCCACGAAGAGGAAAAAAAATCATATATAAGTTGCACTGGACTGTAAGTCGCACATCACAAACTCCAAGAACAGACACACCTGCACAGATGTCTACAGACACAAAAGTGCAAACACAAGAAAGAAAGGAGCAGATCTCAGAGGGTTAAATACATCAGACTCTCGTCTTTATGTGACTTTATCCTCCACTACAGCAGCAGGCTTCTGTGTAGCTGATAGTTTCCCAATACGTGATACTCTAGCAAAATAAATGGCTCCTAAACAGTGCATTATCTTTTCTGTATTAACTTTATATAATTACTACCATCTCTCTTTATAATCTACACTAGTTTTGTGATTATATCTGTCAATTTAAACTGTAAAACAAGATGCCAAAGTGTAAGCTAAACTCTCTCTTCCTGAGACTTGTCCCCGTTGTTACGGCGACAGCAGTGAGCACTTCACGGAAAGTCTGATAGTCTACATTTTAAAATGTTGGTGTGAAAGTAAAAGTTTGTGAACCATAACTATATCTGGAAAATGTGGAATATTGATTATCATGTGTTAAGTACGTGTTGTGTTTATTTCTATTGTCTATTCATCTTTTGTCTTTTGTGTTTTCCAGGTGCAGTGCTGCTGGTCAGTGTCCAGGGTATCTCTGTCAATGTGGACCCAGTCTTCTGCACATGGCTCCTGTATAATCCAAACCGAGGGAGCAGCAGACAACAGCAACAGGTATGAAACAGTAACATTTCATATTAACCTTTCCTCCTGTAGATCAATGGTGGGTGTAGAGTAAAAATAATGAATTTTTAAACTACAACTCATTTTGACCTAAAATAAATGTAGGCACGTTGAACAACTGCCTTCCTGCTTGAGTTTCCCAGCTACCTTTTTTGCCATGTGCTCTGCTCCTGTCTTCCATCCAGTCTCCCTGTATTTATTTGACAGGGGTCACAGTGATGCTTATGGGCATTGAAGGCTGTGTGCCCACTACTTACACATGCAAGCTTTGGTATTCACATCTGATTGCCTGGGATACTGCACAGGTTCCCCCTCATAAAGCCACAAAAACATATATGGTACTATAAGTATCATATTATAATGCATTTAATGTTACTGTTTTCATGCCTCCTGCAGTTCTGGACAGGATGTTGGCATGTATGTATGTGTAAAAGACAAAGTTAAAGCCAGTTAATTGCTCCAAGTCCTTACTCTGGAGGCTGTTACCATACAGGGTAAACATATGTTATGAGTTGAACTGCTGCCAAAGTGAAGGATATGCATAACCTACTGCTGCCTTGTACATACTTTAGAAAACCCAGTGTTTTTTTTTTTCAGGCCTGTGTTGGTTTAAGGTCATCTCATGTACTTCAGCTGTCCCTCACAGGCCTATCTCAAGGCCTTTGGCTGTTTTGTCCCAGGCCTTGAGTTGAAGGCCACAGACTACAGCCCGTGAAGGACATAGGAAAGGACACAAGTCAGGAAGGATCAGGGTGGTAGGAAATGTTCAGTTGAGGACATTAGTGTTTTTGAAATATATTCGTTAATATTTGTAATCTGACTTCTAAATTAAAAATCCCTTTTAATTTAGAAAGATCATGAAAAAAGACTAAACTAGAACTAAACTTGGTCTAAACAAGGACTAAAGTGGGTCTAAATCAATCTAAACAAGGACTAAACCATGTCTTAACGATGCAACCTAGGTCTAAATTAGGCCTCAACATGTCTAAACCAGGATTACCTGACAAATCAGGTCTAAACCTGGACTAAACAATGTAGTTGAACAGAAATGTTGCGGTAGAAAGATTTTGTCACATTTTCAGTCTACCTGAAAACTCTTTTTGGACCTTAGTATTGTTCTGCCCCGATTGAACCTTAAACAGCGAGACAAAAAAAAAAAAATAATGCTGAATATAAGGAACAAGTTATGTGGCATTTTTCTTTAGCCATGTAATTTAATTATTTCTAATACAAATCATACTAACACACTTACCCCAAGGATTTTATTTATCCTGAATTTTTGTTTTTAAAGGCCTCAGAGGGATTTGGCACCATACCTCGGCCAGTAGCTGCAAACACTAATGTAATTTGGGGTCCCATTTTTAATCTTACCACAACCTGCCTTTGGGTCCCAGTGTGCATCTCCTGAAAAACAACAAAATCAGTGGTAGCTACAGGCTACATTACGTGGTTGGCCCATAGTCTTGTGCAGCTGCATCATACCTTCAGCACACTGTTGTCTAATGCTAATGGGGTTTCCTTATACCAGACCAAGACCTTCCATTCTAATGTCTGTTAGCAATCTCACAGCCTGTGTGTGCAACTGTGTGTCTGACCTTCCAGCAGTTTTGGGAGACGCTCAAAACACACAGGGAGCTGTCACTGGACCTTGTTGGTCTTGGAGGCCGCTGTTGTGTTCCACTGCATTTTTCTGCTCTTTTTCTTTTGTCTATCTGTTTCTCATGCCTTGTGTTGAGCAGTATATCTCTACATAAGCTCACATGGTTTGTTAAGTAAGAAAAATGGCATTTCTGGGTCAATACCTTGCTAGAGGACGAATCATGGTGGTTTGATTCCTGCACAAACCTGTTCACTTTGCCTACTTTCACTGAAACGTTTAAATGTAATTGATTTGTTTGGTGGTGGTCAGATAGGCCCTAGAAGTTAGTCTACCCCAGAGGTTTAATTATTATTAAATTAATTACACATACACTTATTATTGCAGACTTCTGGACCTGTGCCATTGGTGAAGAGGAGAGAGGATGAGGCCTCTGTTGGGAGCACACCATTGGTCAAACAAACGTCCAATCAAGCATCAGACTACGCCAGCAGCCCGGTCAAAACCAAGACTGTCACAGGTAGGTTTAGATTAGAGCTGTCAACTTTAACACGTTTTTGTTGCGTTAACTCAAGTCTCCTTTGACATTGATAATTTTTTTTATCGCCATTAATCGCACCTTTAAAACAAGTTCATTTTGAGCCATTGACAATGAGCAGAAATGCTGCATACGGTCACCTCTCACAGCACAACCCTGACATGTCAATCACCCCAGTCAGTGCTGCAACCTGACACTTTAGTCAGTCACTGAATAAAGTCAATAGTTTAACCCATCACAGCACACAGCCACGCAAAGCAGAAGATCATAAACTTACACTTTTCCAAAACAACATGACTGCATTATTTTGGGTCACGCACGAAACGACGTGTAGCGCGGACAACAGCGAGGGAAGATCGATACGTCCGTCTGTCAGGACGACGGAACGTCCGTCTGTCAGGACGACAGTGGTAAGAAGTCACAAACATTAGTGCTTTGTTTTCATTGCTTTTACTTAGACAAAACTCACTGAGGAGGCTGGCAGAGCCCTCAGCCCTGCACAGGATGAGAGCTGTGGCTAAGAGCAGCGTGAGGGGGAGGTGTCTGCGAGTGGGGCTGCTCTTGAAGATATCGCTCTGCATTATTAAATATAAACAGGCTAACCTGGATAAAATGTCTCTTTTAGCTTATTTGACAAAAAGAATATGCTTAGGCTGTTTCAACACTTTGGACTGTGCTATGTTGGTAGATTTGGTAAAATAATGGAAAAAATTTGAATAATTAATTAATTTAATTGACAGCCCTTGTTTTCATATAACTTTTTTTTTTTATTTAATTTTTTTAAACATATTTCTGGTGTAATGATTATCAAATAGGAAACTATATTTGTTCCTGATTACACATTTCTTAGTGTTTGGATCAAATTTTTTTCTGTTTATCTTTTGTCTTTTGTATTGGTAGGTCTATAAATAATCAAAATAAGAAAAGTCAGCTAATTAAAAAGTCAGCTAATTGAATTGAAAGGGCAGCTGGTCTAAAGAAACCATCAGTAAAGCCCCAAGTAGTGAATTACTTTTTTTACTTTGCGTACAACCACATATCACTTGTCATCAAAGCATAGGACACCTGTATATATCCACTTGCATGTCAAACTCAAAGATAGACAGAAAAATCATGTTCTGCACTCGGGCTTTGCGTCCGTCTAGATACGTCTGGGAAGATTGAGTTTTGGAGTCTGTCTAAAAATGTGACGGTCTGCTTTATTGTAAGACACACACTGTTAAATCGTTTGGGGAATACGGTTTCTGACAAGTGTACCAGTGCCGTGCAAAACCACTCTCACCGGTATATTTTAGCGAGTATAAAAGATCTGTTTATTGCTCTTTGGAGATTTTGTTCGGTGATTTAAAAAGTAGTCCAAAGTCTGTGTTTCTACCTGGGAGGATAACTGCAGCTGTCACTCTCTTTAGGAGCTGTCCATGAAACTACACAGAGCTACATTGGCTGAACAAATGGATTTAACTCATGAGCTTGATACTCAGATGGCATATTTATAAAACTGAAAAGGCCACGTCCTCTTTATTCTCCCATGCAATGTACTATTAATTAACATCAATGGTACAACATGTCTAGCCTGATTTTGAAATTGTAAAGAATAGCTGTTTAAACATACATAAATATGCAGAGTAACATCTCCAATCTCGTAATGGCTCCGTAGCTTTTTTTTGCCAAAGTTTTCAACAACATTGTAAAGAAAAGAGAGTTTCTTTGTTGTAAGTCCCAGAAGAGAGGTTTGCCAATAGTGATGCATCCCCATTTAGTGTGAGGTCATTGTGAAACTGTAAATTATAATAATATGTAAGATGTTCGCTTTACTGTGACGATAGGATAATGTGCCTTTTACATTTAAGAGTCAGAAGAACTTACCTAAAGTTTTTTCCAATTTACTTTTCTTGCTGTTTGATATAAATGATTATTGTATCGGCGAAACGACAATATTATGGAATCACGTCGGTGCGCCGGATCAGTTTCAACGTTTTGGTACATACCATAAAGACGGCGAACTGTATCGATTTGGGTACTTCTTCGATGAATGTTAATTAAGTAATTGCCGGATCAGTTTCAAACCTGAAATATCTAATTACCCCCCCGGCCCTGAACACATCTGACCAATATGATGGCAGTTACCCCTATAGCGCCCCTATACACTGAAAGGAGAATGTAGTTTTAGGGAATTAAAAAAAAATTTGGCCAAAACATTCTTCTCAAACATCCAGACAAATCAAAAAAGTGAAATAGACCCTTCCCATGTTTGTCATGGTTTGGGGGCGAGGCCTCTTAATTGCTCGTTAACAATATAAAGTCAGTGTATTTTGGCCACTGAAGACAAAAAGTGGCCTTGTTGTTGTCTTCTTCACCTATAACCCATTGTTGCATTCAAGTAACAAGGGTTTACTTTTAGTTACTGTAGTCTTTCAATGATAACAATTTTTTGTGTTAAATAAATCACAAATTATTCAGGACCGTGGACAGAGAATGCCCAGTTTCACCCAGAATACCATCTTTTATAGCAGTTTGTTTGCATGAGAGACTTTCAGGAAAGAGTGAGAAAAATGATTATGACTTACTGGATAAGGTACAAAGAACAAGATTTACATAACCACAGTGTGTATTTCTTGAAAGCTTTATGTGCTTTCTTCATTGTATTTCCAAATAGATCCAAATTTATGACAAGCTGAAGGTTTATTGCTGGTATTAAACTTCCTGGAGGTCTCTTAAGGCGATTTGTAATAATTTTCAGTCATTTTTAATGTAAACAGAGAAGAGTTTTTTCCACTGTTTGTCAGTTTGAGTAAACACATGTTCAAAGAGACTACAGACCTATGTAGACAGGAATAGGCTTTCTCCTGGGTGTGCTCAAGAATAGTGGTTCTCAACATGTGGTACAGGTACCTTTGGTATGTGGGCTTTCTTGTAGTATTTCTATATGGGTTTTTCTTTTGGGTTTTGTAGTCTGGAATGTAATTCAGTTCTACTTTTGTGCTGGTTTAGTGCCAGTTTAGCCTTGGTTTTCTGGTTTTAACTAGGCCTGTGCTGTCGTCCCCGACAGCAAGGTGTATATCGGTAAAACGGCCCCATACGTCTGCCCCATACGTCTGCCCCATACGTCTGCTACAACTGTCACCAACGGGCACCTTAATCACTTTTTTGATTTGTCTGGATGTTTGTGAAGAATGTTTTTGCCAAATTT
>JAVQKC010007794.1:0-35769 GCA_036025475.1 Philypnodon macrostomus
TCTCTCTCACAGTGGACATGCACCTACGATGAAAATTTCAGACCCCTTCATGACTTCTAAGTGGGAGAAATAGCAAAATAGCAAGGTGTTCAAATACTTGTTTTCTTCACTGTACAATAAATAATTAATGTACAAACTTCCCATTATTTCTGAATAAACTATAAAACCATGCACATTACAGAAAACAGTCCAGATAAAAAATTAAATGCAAAGACAGCCTTTCAATATATTACATTCAGATTCTCTTTTTTTAGTTCTTTTCTTAGTTTTGAAAAAAAAAAAAAAAAGTATTTCATCAAGTATTGAATAAGGTGTAGAATTGACTTTGAAATGTACGTATCTGGACAGAATGTTAGAAAAGTGATAATATAGGGAGGTTGGAGTTTAGTTAAGTCTGGGGTTGGAGGAACAGGGAGGTGGGAGGGAGGAGGTGGGAGGGAGGAGGAGCAGCTGTCTTCAGATGTCTGTCTCAGCATTAGACCAAGGGACATCCTCTGGTTACCACAGTGGACTAAAGAAGAGCTTTAATCTTGGAAGAAGTACTGGCTGACTTCAATATTAAAGGGCTATTTTTAACTTCACTGAAGACTGGCATATCTACAGTCAGACAAAATAGAATCTTACACCAGTGTAAAATACCTAACTTGTGGGAATTTTGCATTTTAACTCTATTGGAATAAGGGATTATTAGCAAAAGCATTCTGTGCAAAGCAGACAAACTGAACACTTAAACTGAAGCACATTCATGTTTTTTAGATTGTTGTCCAAGTCTATGATTTGCTTGTTTTAACAGTTAGTATGATAGTGTCACCCTATACCTGCTCAGCATCCCTCACTCCCCTTAACAACGTTCACTCCATAGCTGTCCATAGCTGTCTCATATTCTGGCCTTGCCTCTATTGTTAGTGTTTTCTTGTGTCTTGGTTGCAAAAAAGCTTGTGACCAAATACGACCAATGAGCTTATTGCGAAATGTAAGCAATGATACTGTATTTCATTGACAAATCCAATTTTAGCCCCAAAATTTAGCCTAAGAGTATTTTTATTTGAATTGCAAAACTACCTTTCCCGCTGATTCCCACTGAGTCTACACACTCCCCTTAGACCAGTTTAAGACCAATTATTGCATAATTTCGGAAGTGCACTGCTCTTTTTTATCGATTGACCTTTTACAATTCTTCTAAAGGTTTTGCTGTGCCACTGGCAGTAGTGCCCTTGAGCACGGCATGAGAGGCAACTGGATCCATATATACGCTACTACCTCCTGCAGCGCCTGTCATAATCACCAGAGCCAACGCGAAGGAATTGGCCTGAGCACCTATTGATTTGTGCTCTGAGTCTATTGTAGCTTTACCTCGGAGGCAGCTGACTACATCAATGTGGAGTGTTAACTGTAGTACCGTGGGGACAGGAGGAAAAAGAGACTGTGGCCTATTCGTCTTGGGTCTGACTTACTAACCAGGAACAAATCACTAAATCAGTTCTAAAACAGGACCACACCAGATCTAAATCTAAATCAGACGTAAACTTTGACTAAACCAGGTCTAAACCAGAACAAAACCAGGTGTAACTCAGGCTTTAGTCCTAGCTTTACCAGGTCTAAACTATGCCAAACCCAGAGTTAAAAACTTAAAAATAAAATTGTCGAGTCCCTTCGCTTCTCTACAGCAACATCAAATCAGACTACTGGGGTCGGTTAGCTTTTATTGATTTTTTTTTTTTCTTTTCCAATTGATTAATTTAGTGAACAGACAGCTTTAAACCATAGCATATAGTGCATTTTGAAGGTGTACCTATTGCAGTACATAGTAAAACCCTATTTGTTTTGCATTGACTTGTTTGATTCTTGTCCTTATCCACCTTCCACCCTCTGTCTTCAGTTCTTCTGTTCACCTGCTCCTAATGCCCTGTCACCGGACGACTGATCTGTTGCGCACAGCTTGCCGTCTCATTGATTTTTGGACCTATTTGTTTTCTGTGGGCGTGAATTGGGTCTCTTTTGCATTATACTGAACCATATTATACTCTCCACAGCAGGAGAAAAGCAATAAACGTTACACTATCATCTGTTATTCCCAGTAAATTAAAGGTAATGAGCCTGCTGAGCGATGGATAACTATGTTTGCCAGTTATTGTGTTGATAATGGCACTTATCTCAGCTGACTTTCTTTCTTGCAGTTTTTGGGGAAATGGCAGCCTTAATCTTGTTAGGTGTGGCTGGAGTAAAAATTAAATATTCAGTTTAAAATCCATGAATATCAATGTGAGTATAAAGTATGTATTGAAGAGAATGTTATTTTATAAGAAAAAGTACTGCAATAGATTTACTTAGAACAAGACAAAACAAGGCTAAAACAGGACTAAACTAGGTCAGAACCATATCTGAATTAGGAGTACCGTATTTTCTGCATTATAGGGCGCACTGTCAATGAATGGTCTATTTTTGAAAAAAAAAAAAAATATATATATAAGGGCGATTATGGCATCCAGCATGCCCGGATCCCCCTCGTCATTATCCGAGTCTGTGTCGTTGCTGTTACCTGGCAGTTCAGTGATGATTCCTGCCTTCGTTACGGTGAACCATAGTACGGATATGTAGTGATGGGCAAATGAGACGGAGCTCCGGTGCACGTCTCGATCTTTCTGAAACAAATTACTTCGGAGCACTGCTCCGGAGCTTGTCTCAGAGCAGCCTCTCACTTGACCAAAGTGTCGCAGTGTCGGTCCCTCCCCCTGCTGCTTCACTCTGCGTGTCAATCGCTTCAGAGTATCGCTAAACAGCTACAGCCTTGAGCGCTGTGCGACACAAAATCGTTTTGTAAGTGCGCCTTATAGTGCGGAAAATACGGTATCTGTTTATTATCTTTTTTTTTGACAGATTACAACAAAATTAAATAAATAATCTGACATTACGCTTAAACAGTTACTCAGGATTTGAGTAGTTATTTCACCAGTACTTTTCTACTCTTACTCGAGTTATTATGTGAATTACTTAGTACTTTTTACTTTTACTTGAGTAACTTTATTGGCTACTCTACCCACCTCTGGTGATGACCTGTAATAAATCTGTGGGTGGTCATAATGTTATGGCTCAACATTGCACAACACATTTTTACGATCAAACATGACCCAATGATTTTCTTCGTGCCTATTTATCTATCTACACCTATATTACAATTAGACTTAGACCTTTTAATCATATAAATGTGAGTTTGATAATCCATGCAGTAAATGTTTAAACAACTCCATATACTGCACTTCACCCTGTCCTGCATTTCTTCATTTGGTTGTCATTGCATTCTGTTTGCATTTTGTACAATTTGCCCCAGCCTTTTTGAACTGCCACTGTAAATCAAGCTTGTAGACTGTGCTGTGACATGCCTGCCTCCTTCTCAATGTCATAAACTAGTTATTCAAAATATTCCTATTACATGCGTTCGTTGTCCCTCCAGCAAAAATACATTACATTACCTCACGTCATCATAAACAGATTGTTTGTGTTCCCAAAAATTATTTAACTGTCATATCAAGTCGTTTTGACAAATGTAGAACCACAAAATAAAAAAAATGCTCATATCACGAACAAATAGCAATATACTGGATAATGTATTTTGAAAATGATTACATAACGCAGCATTTCTAATTACAGGCTGGGAACATTTACACCTCGTCAAAAATGGAAACTGTGAGCGAATGAATGTGTGTTCCTATTTGCTGCTGTCATGTGATGTGAGCATAAATCAAACCAAAAATAAATATTATAGATGCCAATAACACAACCCACAGCTGTCAAATGGTGATGGCTGTAAGTTTTGGAAAAGCTTCTATGGAAAAAATGATGTTTCCATGGCAGTCAACAAGATATTATTTTCACCATGTATAATGACATAAATGCAAACGCATGTCACACTGTGGCATTAGAGATGTCAGTGTCAGTTAGTTGGGATAAAAAGGCCTAGGTTTGAGTGGTCTTGTCCGAACCTGGCAAAAGTCAAATTGATAAGTGCAGCTCTCTGTTCTTCAGAGTTCTGCACATATTCAATCTGGGACTGCTCCCGTAGAAAACGATCGGGAAGAAGAGAGGGTTTTTTGAGCTGCTTTGGCAACTCACAGTAATGACTCACATGACGTGGTCACACAAGTAAATGAATTTAATCAATTATTGTTGGGTATGTTGGGTAATGTTTTGTAAAGCTATAGCAGCATACTTTTTTGTTTTTTTGGTGTCTCCATGTTGCTAACAAGTTTTGCTAGTAGGCTCGTTGTTGTTGGCAAACCTAAAACCCGCCCACTCACACCAATGCGCCACCAGTGGTTCAGGCTCAAATGGATCAGCGGGAGCCTGGCAAGATGGACTTTCATGAGTTTGTAAAACTACAACTCGTGAGAACCCAGCTTGTAGCGTAAGGCTAGTCATCTCCTGCCATAGCCCATCAACTTCAAGTTTTGATAAATGTGTGTATTTAAAATATGGTCTTCTGCAGACCTTGGTTGTAACAAGAGCCATCTTGGTCTGGCAATTCTTATTTAAACTCTGGTGTCAGTATGGCACTCAAATCATGTTCACATAAAACATACATTTTATTTATACATGGTACATTGTGACATTTATTTTGAACTTTAGCAAGTTTTGTCTTGAACAGAACCCGTCTGACCAAATGCATTGACTTTCTGCCATGAGATTGACTGATTATAATGTGATATGCCTTGCACTCATTTTATGACGCTACAGACGTAGCATTTGTACGTCTGTAAGTGACTACGCTCAAAAACTACTGAACCATTTTGGATGACATTTTCAGGGAATGATACAAGGAAAAAGTTCTTCGATTTTGAGGTTGATCCGGATTACTGTCTTGATTCAGGTTTTTTTCAAAGAATTTCTCATTCATTTGAATGGGGCAGAAAACAGTTTAATTAACTGATCTCTGATGCCATCTCATGGACATTTTTTGGCAAAGTTGCAGTAATGCAACAGGAAGTTTTCCGTACCTTTTCAGGTTCTTGCCAGATGCCATTGTTTTATTGGGCTGTTGGTGGTGTTTCTGTGGTTTTGGTGACCTCTCATTGTATTAGGATTATTTGAACGATTATGAATTGTTGTTATTAATAGAAACAAAGAAAGAGAAGTCACTGTTTTGTCATATTTTCTGGAGGGGGGTCCAGTCCCACAGAAGGTTCTAGTTAGAACCGTTTATTTAATGAGCACATTGGGGAGATTAGGTACCTTGGCTTTCTATTTATGTTATGAAATCATTACTCTAATTTCCAGCATTATAAAGTACAATATGACATCCCACTTCCTTAATGATTTTAATGTTTTATTTTTCAGGGCCTTGGAGACCAACAAGTACAACCACATCACGGCCACATATTACCTGCTGGCCGAGAGGATCCTGAGAGAGAAGCAGGAGAAAGAGGTGCAGACGAGATCATCGAGTCCCAGCAACATCAAAGCACACTTCAGGTAAACCACTTAAACTGGGTTTGGTCATTGTGCTCCTTTAGTGTCAATATTCAGCATATTTGAGATCTAAATATGGCTTTATTTTAATTGATTATATACATGTGCCATAAAAGCCATAGTAAATGAAGGCATAACCCCATTACACAATGGTTAGAATAAAATGCCCAGAGAGTGTCTTGGCGTCTTGACCAAAATCCTTCTAGTTCAAGGGTAAATGCTCTTTTCATTGAGCGACAATGCTCTTCTATATTCTAAAGGTAAAGTATTCCAAAGCTTTCATTCCTTTAGTAGCCCCTTGTGGCTGGTTTTGGTATTTTTGTCTCGCAATGGTATAGAAGCCTTTTGTCATTCTTGCATCAAGGCGGTAATTTGGATCCACACAAAAATGTCTAATTTATTTCTTGGCCATTTAGTGGTCTTACTACAAAATGTCTGACCACTAATTTTTGAATTTTCTTGCAACAAAATCAACCAACTAGCCAACCAGTGACCAACCATGATCAAAATCAATGGGTTATACTGCTCTATGGTAAACACCATAAGAGCCTTATCATCCCATAATGTTCAGAAACAGCCTATAAACCATAAGGAAAGCCTGGCCTTTACCTCTGTGGTGCAGCTGGAGCAGTCATTTTGTGTGTCTAATGAGAAGAGTGTGGTTGGAAAGATCAGTGCACATCCTCATAATGACTGAGTCTGAGGAGATGGTAATTGAGCTACATCAGTGAACGGGCAGCAGTCATCACATGGACACTTAGATCTGCAAAGGTTTCATTTCCATTTGAGGGTTCACTGGGCCCACACCTGCTTCACAAATCCAGCAGATTTTCAATGTGCAATTTGTAATACTGTGAATACATTAGTAGTAGCTTAGATATGAAAAAAGTAAAATCATGATTCAGACATTTGGGAAGTGTTATCTCCAGCCCTTTGGAAACATCTGGTGGCAATAATACATTTTACTGTATATTACTACTGCTCTATGGAAATCTATGGTAGCCCTTGAGGGACATGCTATTTTGGTCAAATGATGAGCTTGCTTTAGAATCATCTACAGAAAATTGAAATTTATGGTCAAAAATTTCTTGGTCTGTCGTGTTAAAACTGTTACATGGAGCAAATAGGTCTTATCATTTGTTAGAATATGCACTTGGTGTAAAATGTACACCCAAATTTGCCCAAATGTATAGATAAAGTCCACCCATTCCTTGGTACGGAAGCACAATTTGAACAAAGAACTGAAATGCAATAAAAACAATATGGGATACTGGGTAACCGATGCATCTCAGAGAACGATGGCTCTAAACATTATTGAAAGAACTGTATTGGTCTAACTGTATCACAATCCAACTTAATGCATCTTAAATAAAAAGATTTCATTTCTGTTTTTAATTTTAAATTGAGTAAAATCGGTCTTGATTTTTTAAAATTATATTAGAGCACCTAATAAAGTTAATGAAATTAACTCAAAACTGAAGAAAAAAATTCTTCCAGCTCTCTCTACACAGTACTACTAAAACCTGATGTAAAACCCGGTCTGAAGCGTCTCTGTGTTTATCTGCCCACGTCTGAGTGGTTCCTTCCTCTGATTGTTCCTGTGCAGAAGGAAGAGCTGATGGAGGGAGTTATAAAAAGACAATGACATAAAGGACAAACGGGGAAAAACATGAGGGCTGAACTAAAACGTGAAAAAACAGGCAAAACAAGAGTTTGTAGATATTATGGAATCACCCCCGTCCATGTACGATGATTGTAGCTGGGAATGCGAAACTCAAAAACGGATTACCGGGTCACTTTCAAATTCTTTACACAGTTACATATCATGAAGACTGGATTGAGTTTGGCACTTCTATGATGAATATTAAGTAATTAACTAATTAATGCCCTGAAGCAGTTTAATTGAGCCAATAATCCTGCTGAACATAAAAAAAATCACATGAATTTTGCCACAGTGATCCGGGCTGGTGTATACTTAATGTACATGTGCAAATTACAGAGGTCAAATAAAAAAATGCCTCAATAGCGCCCCCATGTTTTTGACCCCTATGAGACTCTGGACACACTTTGTCAGAGAGCAATGAAAGGCTCTGAACACATCTGACCGATATTCCAGTTACCTCTATAGCGCCCCCTATAGACCGAATGAAAAATGAATTTATGGAAATTTACAAAATTGGGCCAAAACATCCTTCACAAACATCCAGACAAATGAATAAAGTCAAATAGAAATAGAAATAAAATGTTTGTTGTTGGTAATCCTGCTAACGTTATATGTGTTTATTATCTTCTGAGCTCCAAGGACAACTGGAATGCAGCATAATGTCCACTGACATGCATATAGTTAATAATATAAATAATTTACATAACCTTAACCACTATATACAATAACCTTTTGTTGGCTTGCTAGTAGGGGTAGAATAATCATTTCATCTTATGCTGAGGGACTAGATATGGATGTGTTTAAGGGCAGTCCCATTAATTAAAACTGACCTGAATACCACTGTATCACTGAGAATGGCCTACTTCTCACATACATAAAAAAAACACTATCTAACCCAACAAAATAATATCCTTTCTGTCAAAATGCAATGATTCAATTGATATTTTTAGAGTACTTACTTACATAATACTGTGGTTGTTCAGACATTCAGACTACCAAGCAATAGGGTTGGCTTTAACAGCTGTTAAATGGCCAGATGTTTGGATTTTACAACCCAATTTTGATAATTTTGTGACCAAGAAATAGTGTTGTAGTCAAGACCGCACCACCCGAGACCACAGGATACCGAGACCAAGACAAGACCAAGACCAAAGGAGACCAGGATTAAAAATGATACAGTATCCAGGGCCAAACCAGAACTAAACCAGGACTGGATGATATTGAATACAAAATCAGGATTTTGCATTGGACTAAACCAGGACTGTGCCTAGAACTAAACCAGGACTGTGCCCAGGACTGTGCCCGGGACTAAACCAGGACTGTGCCCGGGACTATACCAGGACTGTGCCCGGGACTGTGCCCGGGACTAAACCAGGACTGTGCCCGGGACTGTGCCCTTGACTGTGCCTGGGACTAAACCAGGACTGTGCCCGGGACTAAACCAGAATGTATAATGTATAATATACTAATATAAAATAACAAGACAAACCTGTAGTTCAAATACATTAGTAGTCTGGGCTAAAGCGTAGCTAACAAATTACTCGATTGAAGGCTCTGTGCATCAAACAAACTTTATTAGTTTAAATGTGGTACTATGAGGTCTGGGCGTCCCTGCTTAGACTGCTGCCTCCGCGACCCGGCCCCGGATAAGCGGAAGAAGATGGATGGATAGATGGATGGACTACGTGCTGTACACTTTAATAACTCATTAAGGACAATTTTATATTAACATGTGTAAAATGTGGAGGAGGGCCACATGTGATAAACAAAGGCTTTGAGCTTTAGCTGGACGTTAACATCAGACTACTTTCTGAAGGACTGTACATCAGAGTTATCAGGCCTCATAGCTGCTCTTTGTGACTGGGTACAGTATGTCAGTATATATAATAGGGTCCAGAGTCAGAGATAAATCCAAGGAAAAATGCACTTCGAGACCGATCTCAAATGCTACACTACCAAGAAAAATTTCTAAGCTCATACATTATATCATTTTAATAAAAATAAGGGTTTAAATTAGCTATAAAGGGTCAGGGTTAGTGACCCATAATTGAATCCTCCTCGCTCACCATTTGGTGAACAGAACTAAGTCACTTTAACCTTCAAGACTTGTGCCTAAGGTAAGCTACACAATGCTCAGAGGCTTTTCGTACACTAAGGATGTCTGACTTGATTCACAGTGACACTATTTAATCCACATACGGCTGCATTGTGGGAAACGGCACAGACATCCTCAGGTTTTAAAAGCTGTGTTGTGCTGTGAAGTGTCAGCTCCTGTTGGCTCCTTCCAAATCACTTCCTCTACAAACAGACGCACACACAGACATACAGCTTGAGGAGTGATGTAGGCCTTCATGATGGCTGACAGTTTTCCCACAGTCGACTTCAACTCCACTCTGTCTGATTCACACGAGCAGGCCTTTAGTGGCTGCAACGTTCAGGGTGCAAAGCTAAGCCCAGGTTTTCTACAGTAACATAAATTCGGGGTTAATGTCAGAAGTAAATTGATTTATTATCCAATAGTTTTTTTGTAGTTTCTTTTGTAAACTATTTCTACCTCAATTACTGTATGTATTTTTTGTTCCATGTAAAAGGCTAACTGGGATGCATGCATTGGTTAGCCAGATACGAGTGAATGAATGTGGATGAATGCCTATTGTCATGGTGCATCAGGTTCATAGTGTTGGGCTAGACTACCTGTAAAAGAAATATAATAGAAGATTCATGAATAGTTCACCACAGTCTCTGGTTTTTCTTTTTCAATGATCACACGACACAAAAAACTTCCTCTGGTATCAAGTCCATGCTAAGATGAATTGTTTTGATGGTGTGAATGAAGTGTCATCAGAGTGAATACCTCACATTCTCCCGCCCTTCACAGACAGTCGTGGCCGACCCGAGTGGACATGCACCAGGACATCGATGACAGTTTAGCAGCGTCCTCCATCTCTCATGGAGGTCCGCAGAGTCCTGCCCGCAGCGCTGAAAACCTGCTCAACGGACACCGGAGAAGAGAGGACACCACAGACGCCCCAACTACAATGGTCCAGGTACACACCCCTGTGGAACGCCATAGGACTGCTGCATACTGTACATATGTCAAAGGATTCTACACAGTGTGTTTATAATCTGTTCCAGGGAGCCAGTGCTGTTCCATCTTTACCTCCTTCTGCCCCTGGCCCTAGCACACATAGGGGCCCCGTCCCATCGACATCAGCTGCAGCTAAACAGAGAACAGCCCTTTTCAGGTATGAGCAGTCTGAACATAACTGTGTCTGCTTTTGTGGGTTTATCTACAAACAGTATACACTACTAGTGTATTAATGTTGAATACAAACATTTACCACACTCTCTTTCTCAGGGTGGAGGAGGATGAAGAGGAGGAGGATGATCCCACCCCTCTTCCCTCTCAGGTCGTCCTGCGGAGGAAGCCGCCGTCCATCACAAACAGACTGACGTCCAGGAAGAGCGCCCCGGTGCTGAACCAGATCTTTGAGGAGGAGGGGGAGTCAGATGATGACTTCGACATGGACGAGGGGCTGCCTCCTAAACTGAGCCGCCTCAGGATGAACATGCAGGGCTCGGGTCCCGCCGTGGGGCAGGGCTCTCCGGGTGCCCCTCAGAAAAGATACCACAGACGTAAGAGTCAGGGCCGCGGCTCATCCTGCTCCAGCTCAGAGACCAGTGACGATGACTCTGAGAGTCACAGACGAAGACTGGACAAGGACTCCGGTCTGGGCTGGAACAGAAGGGACAGTAGTGAGGGCCCACCTGGCAGTCAGGGGGGGCCCGGGGGCAGCAGCTCGGGCCAGCCCCCCGGTGAGGGAGGCGGCAGTTCAGGACCGGACAGAGGCAGTCCTCCCGGAGGCGGAGGCAGTGACAGTGGGACAGGAGGCGGGGGGACAGCAGGGGGGGCTAAAGGACAACACAGCCCCTCGTCCTGCTGTAATAACAGCAGCTCCTCTAGCCCCGCCCCCAGTGTGATGTCCCGACCGTCGCGGGCCGCCATGATGGAGAGCCTGAAGCTGATGAGCCTGTGTCTGAGCACTCAGCTGCAGCAGCGTGGGGGCCGGAGCCACAGGGGTGAGGGCAGGTACATCATAGACCCTCGGGGGGTCAAGGCCCAGGACAAAACCTGGAGGATGTGCTTTGGCTCCACCGGGAGTCTGGACACCATCACCCTGCCCACTACTGCAGTGGCCCGCCACCACAGCGCCCCTCGCAGATCACACCCCCACACCGCCCCTGCCCTGAAGAACGGGGTCTTGCAACTACCTCTGTGTGAGAAGACCATCTCTGTCAACATCCAGCACGGGCCCAGGGATGGACTGCTCTGTACCTCAGCCCCCGCATCCTGCTGCCAGGTCATATGACCCTTCTAACAGGTCATGTGACCCTTTGAGCTGGTCATGTGACCATCCCACCATCACCTGCTGCCGCCCCCCCCCCATGAGTCCAAACTCTGTTTTAAAGTCTTTATTTTTGTAATATATTTTAACATGTTTTAGTGTCACACATGTTCTAGTGATGGAGTAATAGTTCACTGTGGATTGAGGACAAATCCTGTTCCATTTTAAGGAATGTGTTTTTACTGAGAGTCTTACATTTAAGACAAAGTAAAGGAGAAGGACTGTGTTTGATCGACAGAGTAAATGTATCAGGAGCATTATATTTATGTATTATTGACTTGAATTATAAATAGACCCAAGGACATACAGAATTGGCAACAATTGATGCTGATTATGAATTAAGTCCAGTTCTGTGTCTTAAGGCTCATGAATTTTCATTTTAACAAAATTATTTGCATACTTTACTGTATGTTATTAAATGTTACACATTGTTTTAAAATGTCCCATTATAGATCCTGAGGTGTGAGCTGATACTCCATCATTCTTTTGATAAAGCAGTGGCAGCTTTTTCACATTGACCCCTTTTTGAATGTTCACAGCAGGACGTCCCACACCGGGGTTCCTCCTGTGCCCGTTTTGAGCAGAGGATTTTGATTTTGTTTTAAATTCACTTTATCTCCACGCTGCACTCAGACAATCCTTTTTCTTGTTTTTAGCTTTTTATTGAGACAACTTCTGCTCTCATCACCACACTACCCCTTTACATTTTTAGCTTTGAATTGAGCTGCTCTTTCTTTGGTAACATACTGTAGCAACTCCATCATGTGATAAAAGTTACTGCTATCAGTGTCTATTTGAATTTGCTGTCTGTCTTTGACCTCTGCTGGCGTTGACTTGTCCCCTCTGTGGTCACATGTGACATTGGCTTACATGTTACTGCAGTTTGTTGATAATCTGTGTCAGTCTGTATATATAGTATAAGAAATGGTTTATTTTTTAAAGACGTACATTTTGTTGTTGTTAAATTGATGCTGAACCAAGAGGGGCCTGAGTGAATCTCTTTGGCTGGAGTCAGGACGGGCCCGAGCAGCTTTAGGCCGAGAGACGAGCCAGAACAAATCAGAGGAACTTTACAGTAAGAGACTGGGGCTGTGAATGAGGCTGTATCGTTGTAATTATCAATTGAGGAGCCATACATAAATACCCTATAGTGAATACATTACTTCTGTGAAGTAATTCTGAATGTGAAGCAAGAAGATCCATTCCAGACAAATGTTCTGTTGTGTATTTCCCCTAAAATATGTCAAGCGGTTAATTACATGTTTTTGCAAAAGTTATATGTTACACAGAAAATAAATTGCCCGATGACAGATACAATCACAGAATCACAGCAAAATGGGCCGGAACAAAGCTGTACTTTGCAAAACGTTGATTTATATGCCAATAAAATTGCATACCATTGTATGTCTCTAATGAAGAAGCACAGCTTGATGTCTCAAAATGTAAAATTTTTAGGTCAGGGCTTAAAATGTGTAGTGCAGCATAATGTCCTTTAGTTTTGATGCAATGCATCACTACCGTCACCAGGATGGGGACAGTATATTGAATGTAATAAATTTAGTCCCACGTGAAGTCCCACACAGCTTCACAAACCCAGTCTCTCGCTCTAAGGGCATTGGCAATAAGCTAAGTGTGTTGCAGCTGTGTACAGTTTCTTTTGTTGTTGTTTTTTCTTCAGCCAAATTGGACTGATATGAAAAAAGGAAAGCTATGTCTCCACCTCCCCGTCTTTGGTTTGTTTGAGTTATTTTTTAAAAACCAAATGTAAATATAGATGTACATATGGTGCTCTTTTTTTTCTCTGTAGACCAGACGAGTGATGATGAACCATTGAGTGCATAACTGTACAGTCCCTTAGCCTTATAACCATAATTAGTAAAAGTGTATGGGTGAAAATCAAGCGCGATATTGAAATGGTATGGTTACTGTATCCAGGTGAATGATGTGCATGTGTTGTACAATGTTGGAGAGACAGTAAATACAAAAATATAACGTTACCGGACCAAAAAAAATTAATAAAAATTGCAGAAAGAAATAAGAAAATGACCAAACTATTTCATTGTATTATTATACTGTTGTTGCATATACATAGCTATGGTTAAAATATCTGAAATAAAATGTGGACTGTCTCATAAAGTGGCTGTGGGTGAAGTTATTTACTGGTTGAGATTTGAGTCCGGGTCAGGGAGGTGCTGAAAAGTACTCAGTAAAGATTTATGGGCAACATGGGCCACTGCTCTTGAAACACTTGGCTCTGACTAAAGAGAGTGAAACTAGATGCTTAGGCAAGTCTGGGTCCCTCTATGAACTATGACCCATATTCACAGTTCATATAATATTAGGAAAAAGTATTTTGCAATCCTGTGACCTTATCCGATTACACCAACTAGCAAAAAGAACTAACTCTGGAGGTTTTCAACTAGTATTGGTTACAGAACCAGAAATGATCCCTCAAGAAACCACTAAGACAGTTTACAATCAGATGTACCAACACCATTTCATTGAGATCCGCTGGTATAGATGTACTAATTTTAAAAGCTGCTTGAAGGCTGCATTTATCTATTGAGAAAATACAGACTATAGCTAAAATATAATGTGGCAAACATTCTTTCAGTCTCGTTTATTTTTCACAATGCGTTCAGTACATTTGTAAAAACTGGTTCCATTTAGTATAAACACATTAGGGGTTGCATTAAAGGCACCAGGAGCATTTCAAAACAACGAAAGTGATATTCTCATCAGAGGGATACCCCGGTCATGTGACATACTCAGATACAGTCATGTGATAGGTAGCATACTCAATTCAGGTAACGGCAAACGCAAGCAGAACAACAGCAATGCTTTCAATACTGCAAGAAAAGGAGTCGTCGAGGTGTTTGTAAATGTACACTTTGGTATTGCTTGACATGTTTGACAAAAACCTGCTACTTAGTGCTGATAATACAAATCTTGCATTTTAAGTTTATTATAAAACATATCTGCATCAAGGCATATTATGTAGGCTTTCCTAACGAGTGTGTAGAGGACATTATTTACTATTGTATACGGTAACTACATTTGAATCTGGCAGTGTTTTTGAGGATGTTCTCAGCAATATTATTTCTTTTCTGGCTTTTTTGCAAAATACACTTCGACAATGAAACGAGGTGCCAAGAACTCCAAACTATGGAAAACAACTAGGACATAATGATAATGGAAAATCAAAAGTGCATTATTCATGCATTTATCTTCTAAGTGACTGGAGCTCCACCCTGGACGATGGTCAGTAGTTGCAGGGAGACAACCATTCATTCAAAAGTGAAAGTTCAGATCAACCAAGTCTTTTCTGCATGACTTTGGATGGCGGGAGGAAGTCGGAGTGCCTTCAGGTAACAGGGAAACCTAGGAAGCCCTACATAATACACCTTTATGTTTATTACAGTATCAATAAAGTGGTTATTTATTTGAACAGTATCTTTGGCATCTACCAAATGACTCTGTTCAAGTATTGATCGTTAGTAGAGTACTCAGATTAGTCCTTTTTATCTTTTCTTTTTCAACATATCAGGCAATAAGTGATTTACAGTAAGAGGAAGTGGCCGAGCACAATGTAAAAAATCAGTTACAGTATGTAGCGTATACAGCATTATGTGATTTGAAATACCTCATTCCCATCATTATATCCCTGTATCACCATTCAAATATAGCCTTTTCTCTATTTTTTTTTTTTTTTTTTTTTTTTTACAGTACATTGGTTTAATACAGTCCAGAAATATCACAATAATGGTGTGTGGTATTCTACTATTTCAGAAAGTATGCTTATATCAGGGGTCTGCAAATTTTTGGATTCAAATAGGCATTTAAGATAAGGTGCTATCTGAGTTATTTACATATTCCTCTATTCGAATACCTAATCTTTATCATAGCAAGTTTGTTGAGTTTTATTCATTTTTGAGCTTTTTACAGGCTATGTAAAAAATACAATTCTATCTGTAATATCAAGCCTTGACAGATAGAACCTTTGTTATTAGTTGTCAACAGTACTAAATGTGCATGTATGAAGCCTGTTAAGCTGTAATAGACTTAATGGCATGCTGGGTGTGTGGCCAACTAAGACTAAATAATGACAGCCCTAATCAAACACCTATTTGTGTAGAGTCTGGACCAAAAATCCATGTCACAAAAGCAACTTTGGTCACACTTTATTTGACATAGCCCTTAACTACATTGTATCTACCTCATTAAGTACAATGTAATACACTGTGTAACAAACTGTAATAACATGTAAGAACATTAACTCCAACCCTAACTTTAATCATTCTGTATGGACAATGTAGTTACATGTTATTACAGTTTGTTACACAGTAGAGTGAGGTAGATACAATGTAGTTAAGGGGCATGTCAAATTCTGTGTGGCCCAACGTTTGTGATACTGGAGTACACAGGCCTTGTTTTGATTGATTTCTACTTTCAATGCTTGATACCGACTTTGTATAACCAGATGTCCAATTCAGAAAGAGCCACCAGAGATGGCCTGTGTTAGTCGCCTATGTCTGGTTTAGACCCATTTTTCTCCCTGGCTTATCACCAATCCTTCCTGAAAATGTAATATTATAACATAGCATCTCAATTTCTGTAATGTTATCATTATTGTAAACTTTGTCTCCATCTGGAAGCTTTCATTGGAGGTTTAATACAATTTGATATTGTTCTGTTGCTGATTTGAAGATGTTTTGCAAATACTTTTTTGTAGACGAATCTATGTTCAGTATCCGTGAACTGTCCTCTCATCGTCACGGTTTGACTTTACTGAGCTCCGAGGCCTCCAGCATTTTCTGAAAAACACAAAAAAAGATCACAGTATACTTTAGTTACATAAACATATATACAAACATACAAACATACATACATCATTTTAATGGATTGATGTTTAACGGATTCATGTTTGAACAGCTGTGCGCCTCTTCACCAGATTCTTTCCATTTGGCTCATTCTGGTCCTATTCTCTGCGCTCCCACCATGGTCAGACCACAGTCCTTAATATTGTCACTTAACCTTATCTTTGGTCTTCCCTTCCCTCGATATTCAATCACCATTGCCATTAGTAACCTCTTCTTCAAGCGATCACTCCTGAGCATGAACTGTGTCAGTTTTCTTGCATTTAGTGTGTTGAGTCAATGTCAATGTCTATTTTTGCAATTCATTATTTCCAATACATCTTTGTGTGTTCGGGAGAAAATTAAGCAAAGTGGAATAAAGTCTCCATCTAACTTGGAGCTCTGGCATTTACCAAACTGAATCGGATCTCTGGCAGACATCACATAACTGCAGCCAAAACACTCCTTATGGAGAGAGTTGCCATCAGTTAGGCCTTAACCGAGGGCCACCCGAAGGTAACAGTGGTATAGGGTAACCTCATTCTGTCCCGTACTTCTTGACTCCACTGCCAGATGTAGTTTAAAGTCATACCCAGGACCCGAGTGCTAACATACACAAGTGGGAAATGTCTGAATGCTCAATTTACAGTCATCAATTCTCTTATAACATGCTTGTCTTTGGATATTGGGGGCGGGGGCATACTAGAGAGAACCCACAGTAACATTGGCAAGGACATACAGATTCCACCTAGAGCGATTGTTGGTGGCTGGGAATCATACAACTCTCAATATCTTTGCTGGGAGGCAGAAATGCTTACCACTCGGCAGCCAAGCACCCATATTTCTAATTAATCTACGTAGAATAAATGTGAGAGTGTGAATGAATGTCTGTCTCCAAATGTTAGTCCTGCTATTCTCCCGTGTGTCCTGGCTCGGTTGTAAATTCACAACTTCTACGAGTCAAAGTCTTAACTCCTTTCTTGTAGACATATTGCAATAATATCCTGTGTCTTTTAGCCGTCCCTAGGAGCCAGAGTTACACTGTCAGCACAATCCTGATCCTATCTTCAGATCTGATCTTTTCACAGCTGTCCAAACTCACTTGCCACAAGGTGAGCAGGAAACAAAAAAACTCGACATCCAAATGTCTGGCAACAGCTCAAAATCACTTTGGCTTTTTAATAAATTAAAACTTGCCACTTTCCCCAGACGCTTATCTTAGCTCAATTACTCCTCAATCAATTATTTCAAGTGAGCTTCAGGCCAAATGCAGAGTGAGCACGTCCCATAGAGGAGCAGGAGGGTAATAAAGTTTGAGATTGCTGAAGAAGGGGTTTAAGTTTATAGCTTAGTCTATTTAAAAATGCACAGATTAAACGTACAGCTGCCAGAGAATAAAGAACGCATTGATCCTTTTAGCAGATCCTGTCATTAGTCACTCAAGTGAATCATCTTCTCTTACACCAACTAACTCCATGACCTCTTTCACTACATCTTTGGTCTTCCTCTACCCATGTATTCACTATTCCTCTGTAGATCATTCTGGACACATCTGACTTCATCTCGAAAACATCGAACATGCCTGGTCCAAAAGAGGTACTCATTCCAATCCCATCCGTCATGAATGATATTCACAACCAAAAATACAAAAGTCAACAACAATAACTTTCTGATGTGGTATTTATAAAAAGTTTGCCAATCAGAGTTAAACAATAGCCCTTTTTACTGGCTTTGAATAAAAAGACTATTCAAAATACAGTTGATTACGGCAGACCACATGAAATAGAAAATTGCTGATTAAAAATGAAATATGCTGAACAATAGCAATTTGATCCAGCCTTCACGGTCACTAAATGTTCTCTCAACTCTTCACATGTTGGACAGGGGCCCACTAAATCAGAATTAACCTTAACCAGGTCTAAATAATTGCTTACCCAGTGTCAAACCAGGTCTAAACCACTAAAGTTTAGTCAGTAAAGACTAGAATGGGATTTAACAAGGTCTAAACTAGGACTAAACCAGGACATAAACAGGTCTAAATAATCTCTAATCCAGTTCCAAACCAGATCTAGAACAGTACTAGTCAATCACTTAACCACGTGTCAATAAGGACTAAACCAAGTCTAAATCTGTACAATGAATAATATGGTCACTACCTTACATCATTGATTTAGGACAGACCTGGGCAAAATGCGGCCCAGGGGTGACGTGCGGCTCTTGACCAGTCCTTGTGTGGCCCGCAGAAGGCTTGGTAAAACAATAATCAACACATACTGTATAGCACCTCATTTTGAGCACATTTAAATGCACAATTCACATTTGTACGTCACGTGACTGATGACAACAAACCGAAAATGCATTCGTTTGCCATGTCAATGTGAGGGCAATACAAGAGATTTGCCCAACCACCAAACAGTAAGCCCTTTTCTGACATAGCATATACTTAGTGGACTCTGAGCTTATTTGCGTAGTAGTTTTTTCGATCTTGACAGATTGTCGGCCCCCGGTCCCACTGTGGCCCTAGGAAAATAAATGATTGCCCACCCCTGATTTAGAAGATGTGTGCCCAGTATTTTTCATTGAGTTGACCCAGGCCTGTGCTCCTGGTCTGTGTGTGCCTCTAATGCTGTAACATGTCAAAACTGATCAACGATGAGAGGAACCAGAGCTATATAAGGAACCATTTGATCTACAACAAACAACAGAGAGACATGGGGAGGCACAAGTACATGGATGTGTTATATTATTATATTAATATTGTATTAGGTACTTAGTGATTATCTTAAAACATCCTACACCAGATATCTTGGTTTTTAGTCTTTTATATCTTTATTGCATGTCATGTTTGTTTCTCCATTGTCTTTTTTCTGGCTTTTACTGGACCATTTCTTTTATTTGCGTCTGTTTTTATTGTATTATTGATTTATATATTTTGCACTTTCTGTACAGCACTGAGGTTGTGCTATATAAATAAATTTGACTTGACTTGACTTGACTACACCATGTTTACCTTGCCTCATCATTTGTTCCCAGTCTAATTTCACTCTTTGGCCTGAGTGCTGTTACATTTTCATATTGACGTGTCAGCGGTGAGTCTCTGTAAATGCTCATGTCTTAGAAGGAGACAGTAATGACCTGTCTCCATCTGTCCTCACTGACTACACTGTCAGAGCCAGGGCCAATGGGTTCACTTCAATCAATGATGAGCAGTAAGCAGAAAGTGAACAGGCCTCTAATTAAGAGAAGAAATCTACTGTATGTCATTCACAAAGCTGGGCTGATTTGCTTTAGTGGAAGTTTTCAGGGTGGATATGTGGGGTTATTGCTTAGTAAATCAATTGTTGGTATTGGTCCATAATATAACACAGATGACAGATGACAGCTGACGTGATATGTCTGATTTCATTACCATTGCAGCAGTGTCTTTTATCAAAGGCTCAATATTCCCCACATTTTATGTCAAACATAGCCTTGTGTGCTTATCCCAATCTACTATGGGCCATAAGCGGGGTACACCCTGGACAGTAGCTAGTTAGTTACAGGGTTGAGACAAAGACATGATTTTACTCTCATTTCCATTCATTTACCAAGGCCATTCAGATTCACCAGCTCCAATAACACATCCCTGTCTTTGGATGGTGGGAGAATGCCGAAGATAACCCACAGTGACACAGTCAAAACGTGCACACTCCACCCTTCATGCATTACGAAACTCTAACCCCTCACTTCACACAGCAGCAGTAGAGTTGACCCGGGACATCAAATATTTAGGGACACTTAACAGGACACAGCCCTACAGATGACCCTGACTCAAAGGTACAGTTACACTATACAGTTACAGTCAATATAGGGTTCTCAGCAGGTTCTAATTACTACATGACACTTTCACATTGTGTGTTTGAGTGGCTGAAAAACACATACGTCAATATACACTATATCATATCACTATAAAAAATAAAGTAAGATTTATTTAAACTTCTGCGATATATATATAGGATGTGATGCTGTCCGCCAATGACAATATTTCTGCATTATTTATAGATGGCAAAGCACAATGTTCTTATGTTTTAAATAGAATATATCTCTAAAACGTATCCAGCCCTCTCAGTCACAATGTCATAGTTTTAGCTAGGTCATTCAGAATAGTAGAATGGCATCTATGATTTTACCGTATTTTCCGCACTATAAAGGCGCACTTTCATTTTCTCAAAAACCAACAGTGTGCCTTATAATCCGGAGCACCTTATATATGGATTAATTCTGATTTTGTGTCACATGGCGCTCAAGGCGCTCCGTCAAAATGTTTTGCTACGACTTCGAAAAACTACAAATCTCCGGGAGTCAGGAGCATCGCGGAGTAATACATACCGGTACTATGCTTCACCGTAATATTAGTAGTGTATTATTATTAGTGTTTATATATGACCCCAAAATATCCCTATAATATAACTGAACAAGGTTAAAGTTATTGTGAATACACCATTAACGTTTGAACAATGTTGAGAGTTATTGTGAACGCGTTTAATAAAGCCTGACTGACTTGTCTGACTGTTTTGTTTAATGCGCCTTATGGTCCGGTGCACCTTATATATGAAAAAAATTTGAAAATAGACCATTCATTGAAAGTGCACCTTATAATCCAGTGCGCCCTATAGTGCGGAAAATACGGTATACTGTGAAGCCTATTCCACTTAATTATGAGAGCTGTAGATCCCCACTGATGATAGTATTGTATTGATTTACAGTAAGGCTGGCTTGTCATCTGAATGCATTTAAACAGGTTTTATCAGGGGATGCCAAAGTATGTTAGAAATGTGTAGAACCATTTTGATAAGCTTTTAATTGAGTGAGTCATATTGTTTGTATAGTTTTATAGTTTTTCACATGCTGTTAGATCTATGAGCCAGTCATATACAATCAGACAAACATCAGGGCTTCTCATAGACAAAAGAAGCATGCAGTCAATATACAGTATTTCCTAATATAATGTCCATACATTTATATATGCTCTGCTGTTCACTGTCATTTATACTTTAACAATGCCAGAGTACATATTAATTTAAAAAAAGGAAAATAAAAAGCATTAAGAGTATTAGATTGGATTGGATGTTCATTAAATTTGTAGTAATAAAGGTTTTATGAAGACACAGATAGCAGTAGTCTTCTGTGTAAGACAAAAAATATAAAGTTAACTAGAATTGTGATAAAAATCTAACTCATGATCTTGATTTAATAAAATCGTGATATTATATTTTTACTACATCACCCACCACTGTGGATAGCAACAGATACAGATAAAGTGTCCAGTTGCAGATGTGATAATATAGAAAATAACTCACATATGAGCTCTTTTTGCATTGTGTATTTAAGTAGCAGGTGGGAAGCAGGTGAAGCCACACACTGCGCATTCAAAGACAGACAAAGGCTTGATAATTATATGCTTCTTGTTGGACGTCTGCATTATATGTGTTTGAACACTGGGTGAATAATGGCTTGACCACAGGCACCTACACAAACACAACCTCTTAACCTCTGGGTCTAACCTCAGATATCCTACCATGCCCCCTCTCAATCAAATAAAATGACAAAAGAGCCTTGGTATTTATAACTGTCTACACCAGTTTACCTTACCTTGCCACAGACAGGGCCCCAATGAGCACCAAGGTCCTGCTTATCTCATGATATGTTTACCTGCTCCACAACACGGAACTGTCAAGGCCCTCAAAGCGATAAAATCAGTCACAACCAGAGTTAGATAGAGTAGGTGGCCTCATGCGACCATAGTGTTATTAAAGAAAACCGCTCGAATCCCACAATAACACACCATGTAATCCCATAATAACAAGGTATTGTGACTGTACCTGAGATGACCGATTCTGAATCCTGTGTCTTCAAATGGAGAGTCAAACCTGCAACAAAGATAAAAATATAGCAATAAAATAAAATGTCATAATGGCAATGACAAACCAAGTGATTTATCTGAATAAACAAAAAATAATATGTCAAATCATGGTTTAAAATGTATATGTTAGACCTGTTAGACTGTGTGTATTTAACAATTTTTCGATTAGAAAACACTGGTGCAAATTGTTGGATTGAATGATGCTGTTTTTGATCTATGCCTCTCAAAATTGTCTATAATATATTCTCATTCAGGGCAATTGAGAGAGGTGCTGAACCCAACAAGCAAAACAGTCTGCCTGAATTCACTCATCTGTAAACAATTGCCAGGGTCAAGTAAGATAAATGAGATTCATTATTTAAAACATCTTAAAAAGCTTGGTCTTCGTGTGGAAAACATATGCACTTGGTTAACCAATACATAATAAATGATGTGTCTGAATTTGTAAGTAGGTAGCAATATTGAAACAAATATTAGAAGCACAGCTGAGTTCATTCATCATGAGACAAGGTATACACACAAATAGTCAACATAGTCACATTTTTTAACATGTCTGGGGGGGCAGCCACTAAATACCGGGTCTTGCAAAAAGGAGGACATTCAATCAATATTCAAATCGTCCACAGACATTTTTTAAATTATTTTTTCTTCCAGCAGTTTCACACAAATGAAAGGTTAACCACCACGCACACACTGCCTTACACATGTCCCGCTGGCAAATAGACTGCCCCCACGTGCCCATGAATGCATTATTGTAATCTCCGCAGGGACACTCCATTCATCTTACATTAGCAAAACAAATGTAGACAGACAAAGAGAGCCAGTCAATTTAGAAATAAAGATACTTCAACTGTTATCTCAGCATGACTTCATTTAGTTATATATATAATAACAATATTGGAAATTAATTTGGTTATTAAAAAAATAAAATAAAATAATTAAGTTATGTCTGACATTTTTGGCAAAATTAAATATATATAAAATGTATTTACATATTCCTATATTTTGATATCTACTCTTTGTAATAGCAAGTGTTTTGATGAGATTTATTAATTTTTTTTAGCTTTTAATAGGTTATGTAAAAATATAAAGTTCTATCTGTAATATCAAGCCTTGACTCTTTAAAATGGATTTACTCAAAAGTTGCCAGAACGCGGATAGAACCTTATATTTCTTAGGGGACAAATAGTTACTTTGATTACTGCCTAACGTATTTGCCAGTACATTAAGTGCAATTTTAATTCATTTTGAAGTGAATCCAATGAGCCTAAAGGTGAAATTTGATCTAAAGTCAAGTTACACAGATCTGATCTAAACTGAATTGAGACAAATTGAAGATAGTCGGGCTGGGAGCAGAGAGGGTCTGTAGGGCCATGGGGAAAATACAGTCGACAATAATGAACAAAGACAGGATTGCACTGAGATGGCAGAAAACTCTAAGCAGAAAGAAAGAGCTGAAGAAAAACTGAACTATAGAGAAAGAAAACAAGGAAAGTCAAGGTCGAAAGGGAATCAGAAACATGCATTATTAACGTGTTCATCATCTGGGCCTGTGTGTGTGTGTGTGTGTGTGCGTGTGCGTGTGTGTGTGTGTGTGTGTGTGTGTGTGTGTGTATGTGTGTGCGTGTGTGTGTGGGTGTGTGTGGGTGTGTGTGGGAGGTGGTGATGAAACAGACCTGACCCCAAACATATCACCATGGAGATTCAAAATGTGCTCTGTCCAAAACAGCTACTAATCTGAAAGTGCATCTATTGGGAACATTGAGGTAGTACTCGAAATATGAGTGGGTGATATGGTAAAAAAAAATATGATATCACACTGTATCAAGCCAAGCTCACAATTTCAATTATATTACAATTTTTGTTGACTTTGCATTTTTAGTCCTACACAGGGTCTTCATAAAAACAATTCAATTAGAAATGAAAGTCTTTTTTATGAACATGAACACAGACCCTTTGCATTTGGCAATCTCTCCCAATGGTACAACATTTGATCAAACATCTTACTCCAGCCCAAAGACTAATCACTTCCTCTTGGCCCGCCACCGTCTTTTCACGTTGTTGTTCCTAATAAATCTGATGATATGATAATACAGTTCAAATATAATAGCATAACACAGTAAACCACAAGAGATGATCTATACATATAAGGCAATGATTGTATAAAAGAAAAAAAATCTATGGTAAATAGTGAGTCAATGGTCGGTGTGCTTGTACAACCTCCTACACAATATATGCTGTCTGCAATTGTGTGTGTGCCCTGTGCTGCTTAACCAGTTACAATCATCTGTCTGCTGCTTTATGGATCCACTGGGGACCTGCTCAACCATTAAATGTGTAGATATCTATATTATGTGTGTGAGTGTAGTTAATGCTGCTAGCTATATTATGTGTGTGTGTGTGTGTGTGTGTGTGTGTGTGCGTGTGTGTGTGTGTGTGTGTGCGTGTGTGGTTAATGTTGCTAGCTAAAAAAAAAATTTTAAATCATAACTGACCCCAGGCATGAATGGTAATGTGGGTCCCTTGTGTTGATAAGCCAGAGCAATTAACAACATCTGCTAAAATCCTAATGTTCTGCCTTTATTGCCCACTACTACTGGTAATAAACATACATCACAATACCAATATGCATGCTGGGTAATTTAAACAAGGCATATGCATGGCTTCATTATTGGGTTAATAAACATCCTCGTAAAAGGTAGTCTGACATGTGTTGCCAGGCATCACTAATCGATTCATCTTTGTCAAATCACAAAGATGAATCGATTAGTAAAATGGGTGACTGATCACAATAGGAATGCTCAGTGCCAAGGGTGAACAAATAAGTTTGGAATAATAAACAATTATATATGGTCAGATTTTGTATCCACCGAATATCATTGCCAATCCAGGGATCAGTAAATATGGCCAATACTGGAACCAATATAATGTATTAAACTTTACACTAATCATGAGCAGAAGAATAATGTGTCAATTACATTATATTACATTTTAACTGACAACATTTTGAGGGTCACCTGGTCTTAGTTATATTGTATTTTAGGTTTATTTCTGATTATACAAAGTTAGGAAAGAAATGTCCATGCCTTTAGTTTTTGCATTGGTATCGGTGGATATCGGATATCGGACGATCCACAAAGGTCAAGTATCGGGATCGGGACTGAAAAGGCCAGATCGGTGCATCTCAACAATTTTGTGTAGATTCTCACTAGCCCCAAACTTGTTTTCTAAATACATATGATACAGTTCTCACTAAATTGTGGCTAGTTAAGACTTTAACTAATTTGGAATTACTTCAAATGTCACAATTTGTAATCAGCCCAAAATATTAAAAACAACAGCTTTTGTATCAGTAACACCTGGTCATTGTTGACAGTGTGTGGCAGCCTGATGGTTCTTCATCAAGACACACCATCTGTGAGAAAGGGGCTGTGCTGGAGGCAGCGGTAGACACCATAGACATGTGTGTGTTTGTGTGTGTTTGTGTATGTGCACGTACTGCTGTCTGCATGTTACTATCGACACACAAAATGACAAATGGCCTCATTACAAGAGTCACCAGGTTGGGTTTAGTCACCATGTCTTCATCTTGTATAGACACTAGATCCCATTGATGATACATACATGATACAGAGCTTGTATTGGATTTTGCATTTTGAGTGAATGTTGCTATTCAGTGAGCAGAATCCTTATTTCACATCAGTATCACACAGTCTAGAGCTCCATACATTCCCAGATTTGTATTGCTCTGTGTGTCAGAGACAGAGGGGGTTGGTGGTTACCATGACTATTCTGGTTTTTTTTTAATTTCACCAGTGTGGGAGCATCCTTCAGATGACAGACAACACACAAAGTCCAGTCCCAGATGAAAAGAGCAGCCAGACAGAGCTGGGTTTAATCACTGAGATTTACTGCCTTCTCAAACTTACTTCTCCCCGTAGAGGTTAAAGAGACACTCATCCCATCACCACGGTTCCCACTCATCTCCACACAGTACACACAATAAAGTCATCGGGAATGTCACACAAAGATGCACACAATCTCAACAATGAAGAAAAATAAATCTCTGAAGCTAAGGAGAGTGTTTGTTAAAACAGTTATAGGGCCACTCTATCACCATTTAGTTAATCATTAAAAGTAAAGTTGATCAAATATTTCAGGGTATAGCTATAGGTAATTTTGACCAGGATCCTGGCTCAATACAAGGATCCCTACTCCTGACAGGTCACCAGCACTGACGGGTGAGGAACAGACATAGACGGAACAAGAAAAAACAAATAATCTCAAAGAACAGTAGGTAGCAGCATTCCTCTGATGTGAAGAGAATTTGAGAAATACAGGTACAATAACTAAAGGCCATATAGGGACTGGATCTAATCACCAGTCTCTATTTGCAGCGAGCTCAGAGGGAGTGAGGAAGAGGAAACATGAGAATGACAGGGACCAGCCGAAGAGTGGGAGGATTGTGCAGCGCTGAAGATACAGACTGACTGTACATAAAGAGGAGACTGGAATAGGCATGTGGTTTTTGGGCCAGTGTCAATGCAGATGAAAGAGTCTCACCATATGATGCCCATCTCCATTACATCAGTCACAGTGAGAGGAGAGGTTGATTTCTATGCTAATGCAGTTGGTTTGCTGAAACTCACAATACTAGTGGATAATACGCACACATAGACTAGCTATGGTAACAACAACAAAGCAGGCAAATGTCAATGGACAAGAGGCATTGTATACAATTTGATGAAGATTGTATCAAATAATAGAGGTTCAAGCCAATTCTTCATCATTGACCATATTTCACAGTTTCAGTTGTTTTAGATGTGAAATATGTGTGCACATATATTTATAAACATGGGCAGTATAATAAAATAATGTGCAGTTTTGTCCATAGTAACAGTGGCTTGCTAGAAGTCAAAATGGTTTAAACTGAGCATGGACTGACAAATTGCATTGGTCCAAACTACAAAATAAACATAGTATGCACAGCCATATGCAAAGCAGTAGTGATATAACAAATCTCATACACTAAACCTTTATTATCACCATCACCATGGAAGAACGCATGCACTGGGTTAGGATAACACCCAGTTAACTTAACAAGCAGAGCCGGCCATCAGTGCCACCACATGTCAAGAAAAAACACCTTACAGGCAATCTCGTCTGGGCCTATGACACAAAGACAATGAAAGACAAAGATGGAGACAGATGGAGAGTGTGAGTGCACATAAAGAGAACGGCAACCAGAGCTGGAGACCTGGAAATGAGACGGTGTGAAACAATGGGCTATTGACAAGGAGGGGCAAACAGTTCAGGTATAGTCCTATAGGAAGCCTGGGAGATGTCTAATATTGACTGCACTGCCCACACACAGGCAGAAGAAGAGAAAGAACTGAGGCTTCCTAACATTAGTAACATCAGAGGACAGGGATTTCTCTGTGATCTCATTAAATTGTGGCTCCCCACAAATACCTTAAAGGGACTTTCTTTTTCAACCTTTTTGGATGAATTTTGGGCATTAGTGTTTTGTGTTGCCTAAAAAGTCATATTTATTGAAAGTATGTTTTGGGTAACTATTATTATCTCTTGCTGCTGAAAAAGCTAAGATTTAGGTGCTTATCCCTTTAAGGCCCTGCTGACCACACACACTTAACTACTACAACCAATGCAATCAATACAAAGTAGTAGGAAAATGTGGGGTTACGTGTTCTCAGCATACAGGATTTTATGAAGAAGCAAGATTATATAACATGGTAGGAAATAGTTGTGATGAGAAGATGACAGACATAAAAAAAAGGCAACAATGTTTTTGATTCAGGCTTGCATTCTTTTTGGCATTTCAACTGTAACTAAGTGATAAATCTGAACATACCCTCATAATAGAGGATTTAAACACATGCCAGAGTGGAGCAGTACTACAATGCAATGCACCATGGGTAATTGGTATATCCTCCAGCCATCATGCAACACTACCCCTGTTTGATGGAAGATCAAAACTCCAGCATCAGATTACATCATTAAATGCGCTATTTTTATCTTGACGGCTTCAAGGAGTAGCTTTATTCATCTTTTTTTCTGCATTTTTAAATTCGATCTCCCTCAGGGCGGCTGTGTGCAAGTGTGCATCAGATGTGCCTCTGACAGCACATCAGGCATGATGTTTTAGATCAATCTCAACATATTTGATATTACCTAGAGCAGTACTGCGATGCGCCTTCACCTCAATACCCCAAGGTTAACCCCAGCTGGATACAAACAGCAGCTTTATTATAGAGTTTATTTTGATATACTGTTAACATAGAGAATTGCATTAACCTGAACCATAAAACCACACTGATAAAAAAGGTTTAGTATAGTCCATTCATCATGATAATACATTATTGCATCTCTTATTAATGGCATAAATACACTAATGTGCTGCTCCTAAATGCCACAAAACGTTAATTTAACAAACACATTGCACCATAAAACCATTAATATTTGGGTTCTGGGGGAATAAAATAAATGTATGTATTCACAGCTTTTTTGAATGATAGTCAAGGTGGTAGTTGAATGCCCTAATGGCTATATTTATCTCACTAAACTAAATTAATTAAACTCAGCAAGGTCTTTCGAAGTGAAGTCTGTTCTACCAAGGGTTGCATTTGGAGTACTCTGGTTTCTCCAATAAATCTAAAAAATCATGCACAATACAGACTAATCATCCAGCGATAGGTATGCAGGATCATGATTCTCTTTTTGACTCAAAGGCCACATGGGGTTTATTAATGTGCCAAGTGGGCCGGCTGATGTTGTATTCTTTGTAAAGTGCAACCATTTCTTCACATATGAGACATACAGCCTTCAATCAGACCTCAGTGAAAACATATGTCCATGTGGAGTTAACTGGTTACTGCAGGTTATAACAACATGAGTGATAAATTGGCAATATTTTATCATTTCAAAAATATGAGAAAATGCTTGGCGAGCTCACCCCTGGGTTTGACCAAAAGGAAATGAAGTTGCCTATATATGGGTCACTTTAGGCTTGTCCACATCCAACAACAGTAAATCATAACAATCCACTCAACATCTTTCTATTATAATAAATACCAACATGTTCAAAAACACACTTCACTGGAGAGGATGACAATAACAGCCCACTTCTATGAAAAAGGACTCAAGGGTCAAACAAAGAACCATCTCTAACATCAGCGTACAGAGCTACAGTCAGGACCCAACATGTTTGCATTCACATTAATAAGTGCCACATTTGTATAAGCCCCTCGGGGTTAAATAAACACTAGAACAAAAAAATGCTGTGTTCTACGCCTTCATTTTTGTAGCTTCCATCTTTGCTTGAACAGCTGCCAAGTGTAAAAAGGTAACAGAAGCAATAAATCACTGTTTAACAATTGATGGTGAATATAAAAAACAATCAAAGCTTACCTGAAGAATACTCAGTTTGTTACTCACTGAGTGCAAGACCAGTATCTGTCTAATGTAAAGGTGCTTTTACTTCATTACATGCATTCATTCAATAGACCATACAAACAAACACATCTGTAGACACACCCGCATTATTTGCTTCTCGCTCAGCCTCATTTTCATAAGGCAAATTAACAAAGAAACATAGGCAAATCCAGCAAACAACCACAATAGAACCATCTCTTCCCAAACAATTCAGACAATGCCACTGTAAAGCTACTTTTACAAGCATATTACTGACTCTTTCTTTAATGCATTCGGGATATATCATTTAACAGAAATCTCTAAAGACTGCCATCCACTCACTGACACCTCAGCATTGCTTCTGGAAAAGGAGAAATCAATATTCATAGTTATGCTTCCTTCACACCTTCCTATTTGTCACCAGATCAACCAGGGCCAGCTTTTTCAACACCTCTAACAGGCAGAGGAACATCACTATAATGTTCATGGTGTTCTATGCTTAACATTTTTATTAAATATTTCCACTATTTATTTAAAATGAAGAAGAAACAAATCTATGGGCTTGTATATACATTTTATCCAGTTTGCATTCATGACCCTTAATCTTCAGACACTTTAAAATATTCTATATATTTTTTAAATGCAAAATATGTATTAACTGGCAGTAGGAGAAAGCAATATAAGTAAAATCTACATCTACAAAATCTACAAGTATTTTTAAAAAAAAATCTGTGGTATATTTGTTTTGTGGTAATATTTTTTTTTTCAGATTTAAATGTTTATGAGATTATGTTGTAAAAATGCATTATAGATCATATGGCAATTGTATTATGTCATCAAACAACCAAATTGTAATATTTATTTTTAATAGTGAAAATAAACAACATTCAAACATTCAAAGATGTAGTTGTTAATGGTCATTTTGGATCAAACTAGTGACACGTATAATAAAATCTTCATAATATTTATTACAGTATGGACCCTTTATAGAGATTTGTCAAAGAAAGTTTTAAATTCTGAAATGGAGGCAACTGGAGGCAAGACCATAATATTACCAATGGAGAAATTAGCATTAGCCACAAAATATTGTAAGTTAAGATGGTTTTGATAATGTCAGAGCCTGGTTAGGAAACATTAGTGAATATACCTCACATGTATGTTTATTTAATGTACACATTAGTAACAGACTTTTGTCTAGAGACAAATTCTTGATTTTTTCGTTTTCCTGGACAAGTCCTTACAGAAATGATGATGACCACAATAGTTTTTCTCTGTATGCTCAGAATTATTCTATCCCTCACCACAAACACTACTTTTTTTTGTAAAGTTAACTCACTTTTGCTCCAGTCGACTCCATTCTGAATTTTTAAACATTTTATACGACCAACATTTTAAAGGGTCTATATGGCAAAATATATAAATAAATAAAAAAAAAAAAAAACAGTACAACAAACAGTACATCACCCAGCCCTACATTCAATTATCATGTATCAGCTATTAGCCACTTGCCATCACTCTACACCTTGACTAAGCTGTAGACCACCACACTATAAACCCAAGTGTAACAAAAGGACAACTATCTTTTATGGTCTGTGGTCAACATTTTAAAACTAAATCAAATATATCTTAAGTTGGAGCTTCAATTATCATGTATTCAGCAGCATACATTAGCGACCTGACATCACTCACTCAGACTATGTTTTAGATCAGACCATAGAGACCCAGGTTACAGCTATCTCTACTCAAAGCCTCAATCAGCACTCCACAAACAGATACTTTTTCAGTTAATGAAGGGCCTCTCTAAAGCAGCAATACAACAGCCCTTGGCCAGCTCTCACTGCAGTATTTACACATAAAGAAATATATGAACATGATATCAAAACATGATTTGATGGTTTCCTGATTTCATTACACAAGGATGGTCAACTGAATACTGTCCATCAGACTCTAACCATGATAAACTGCATTAACCACACCCATCCAGCTTGAGTTAATGAGATTTGGAGAAATCACACAGCTTTCTACCAAAAATAATCGGGGGCCCTTACTCCTAACAAGTCCCATGCCCTCTGGGTCCCTACTCTAATCCCCTCAAATCAATAATGTGGTGTCAATAGAAGCCCTCGCACTCCACATGAATAGATTTGTGACACCCGACACACTAGAAAGCAGGTCTAAATGTGGGCAGATGAAAAGCCTTGTTTCATTTCTATTGTGCCATTGTGGCATCTGTTTGTGCTATCAAAGAGGCTTTTTCAAGTTTTTGTCTAAAATATGTTTTCACAGACATGTTTAAACAGGAACTAAAATACCCCAACCTCAATTTGTGCTTGCATCTTCTATGGATCTTTTGATGTTTCAATATATTGGTGGTGAACAGGCTCAGAGCAAAAGAGGTAACAAACGCAGACCTCTCAATAACCCACATGGCTCACTAAAGTATATAAAGGACTGGTTTTGTAGTCCAATAGCAGAGGCAGTCGTGTCCAGGAGTCACCATCTGCCTTCCACTAGACAAAGGTAATGGGGGTTTCAAACAAAATTATAGGTTGGCCACACCTAGTTTAGCCCAACCCTTTTCTCTGGAAGACAGCGTCTGATCTATCTCTGGAAAATCCAGGGTTATTCTTTTTTCCAATCGCCAACCGCACCTATATTGTAACAATATGTAAATTACGTGTGATGTTACCAAGAGAATGTGCATGCTCAAGTTAACAAAACGACAAGCATATTCAAATCCAGACATTAAATATTGATGAGAAGATGAACAGCTGTGTTTCGCCAAGCTACATGTCTACACATGTATACTGTAGTTAAGAAGACATGTAAAATCTGATTCCCAACTCTGTGTTAGGAGATTGAATAGTTGTAATCTTTATTCAATTAGAGGACTCCATGTCTTTTAGCTAAAGTTGGTGAGTGTAGAGGATGAGTGTCTCATTAACTGTATCCTGACAGGCTGAACAAGTGACAGTGAATGTGATCCGAAACATCTCAGGACACTCCCTGGATATGTGATAGTGTCTGCTACGTGATTATGTCAGTGTGAACACAAGAGGAAACCATCGTGGGAAAAATATGCAATACCATTTTAGAAAAGTAGCTCTTCCACTTTTTAATGGGCCTTTTGTGGAGTTAATATTTCTTGCAGATTATATATCGCTTGGCTGTAATGGATGACTGGCTTCTATGGATATGACAAAGCACAGGGGTTTCTTTGCTTGGGACCAGGTGAAATGATACTAAAAGACTGCTCAGTTCTTCAGGGCAGGAATGTGGTGAATACCAAGAGACACTTAAGTATTGTATAATCAAAATGGCCTCATCATAAAAACACACCAAAACTAGACCAATGCTTATTGTCTTGTAGCCTGTCAGTTGTTTCTTTTAGTGTTCACATAGCAAATCATCTGTCTTACACAAACTGACTTCATATTTTCTTTCACCACATCCATAAAAATCACCCTCTAAGCCTGTCTGGTTGCTCTAACTATGATCCTCTTTTGCGCATATCCAAACCATCTCATTCTTCCTCTCTGCCTTTATCTCCAAAACATCTTCCCTCCACCATCCCTCTGATGTGCTCATTCATGATCCTTCCATCCTCTCTCTACCAAAGAGCACTTCTATGTTCTCCTCCTGTCTTTACCTCTGAGCCACTGTTGCACCACTGCCATGTTCCTCCTTCCTTTAATGCAGGCTGAAACTATTGCCCCATGTACCCTTTCCCTCAACACCTTGTAATCTCAATACTCCACCTCTCCACCTCTCATTCTCACTCATTCTGTCTTGCTGCGGCTAACCTTTATTCCTCTACCTTTCAGAGCATACCACCTGCTTACATAACAGCAATGAAGAATGGTTGGAGACCCAGTGAAATGCTAGCTGACAGGTATCCAGCTAAAGGTTAAATGAGCTTTGAGAGTCATGGACGAGTGTGGGTAGAGGGGCAGAGTTTGAGGGTCAGTACCAGCTGCGTGCATATAGTGTGAAATACTGGAAGGATACTGAGGAGGGAACACATGCTGAAAGATAGCTGTGCAAGACTTAAGGCAGAGATTAGATATCATTGTAAAGGTGCAGATCTGGTGTTCAGATGTCAGATTTGAGCATGTCTCTTGTTAACACAAATATATGAAGATTAAGTAAAAATTCTGTTAATTTGTTGATATGGACAGGATCAGAAATAAGCAGAAACAGCAGTTCAAAATAGCTATAGCTACAAGTGCTGTTGTATGTGACATGATAGATACTACTTAGATAGTATAATAGACAGTACTTGTCCCTATAAAAATAAATACATCAAAATCAGAGGTCTCGGTAGTCAGTGTGTCCAGTGTTACATTGAGACAGTTTGGATGTACAGAGGAGGGATAGTGAATATATTGATAAAAGGCTGCCAGACATGAGGAAGACCAAAGAGCAGCTTTATGAATGTAGTTAAACATAGGGCTGTTGTAATGTTCTTTAAAGTGCATGTATAATAGTATTTAAAGTAAAAAATAATATTGCCTTCAATATAAGTAGACATCTCTTGACTTTGTAGTCAACTAGTTTGCTAAAAATGAACAGTTAAATTGAAATCTGTTTTGAGCCGTGAGTCTGAAAAAGTTACAAAGTCTTATTGATCTCACTCGCGTCTATATTTGATCTGACTTTAAGCATTGACATCAAGGTTATCTCTCTGCACACAGAACCACGATCAAATGGACGCAGATAGAGGTTAATATAGTAGAAAGGGAACTGATCACAATCTCTTAAAACATTAGGAATAATACAGGCCACAAGAAACAGCTGAAACCAATAGAATCCAGTTCACATAAACTACACAAAGATAAGGGCATAAGGGCTACAGATATTAGAAAAAAACATGCCATAAACATGCCAAAAACTATGTTGTTGAGTTTATGATATTATTGGCAATGGAAGATTAGATTTAACATTAAATTTTTTTTACATTGGTATAGTTCAGTCAACAGTCTACAGTTTAGTAGTGAAACCAAGGCTTAACAAGTTAGTTAACCATAACTAAACCAGGGCCAAAACAGATTCAAGCATAAGACTACACCCAACTTTTAAACTATTTGTAGATCTATTTTAAATTCTTTCAAATTGCAATTCTTGCAATATGGATATATTAGAGATATACTGTATTTCCGGACTATAAGTCACACTTTTTCTCATAGTTTGTCTGATCCTGCGACTTAGAGTCAGGTGTTACTTATAGATCAAAATATATATCATTTTTGCTTTCACCCCACCATCAGACTTTCCGTGAAGTGCTCACTGCTGTCGCCATGTCAACGGGGGCGTGTCTCAGGAAGAGAGAGTTGTTTTGGTTTCATGTGGAGAAATGCCTCGACTTTAGCGTCGTGTTTTACAGTTAAAATTAACAATCGGCTACACAGGAGCCTGCTGCTGTAGTGGAGGATAAAGCCTCAAACACGTGAGTCTGATGTATTTAACCCTCTGAGATCTGATTCACTTGATTCTTTCTTAAGTTTGCTATTTTCTGTAGACGTCTGTTCTTTGTGTCTGTAGATGTCTGTGAGGTGTGTCTGTAGACGTCTGTTCTTTGTTTCTGTAGATGTCTGTGAGGTGTGTCTGTAGACGTCTGTGAGGTGTGTCTGTAGACGTCTGTTCTTTGTGTCTGTGGACGTCTGTTCTTTGTGTCTGTAGACGTCTGTGAGGTGTGTCTGTAGACGTCTGTTCTTTGTGTCTGTAGACTTCTGTGAGGTGTGTCTGTAGACGTCTGTTCTTTGTGTCTGTAGATGTCTGTGAGGTGTGTCTGTAGACGTCTGTGAGGTGTGTCTGTAGGTGTGTCTGTAGACGTCTGTTCTTTGTATCTGTAGACGTCTGTGAGGTGTGTCTGTAGACGTCTGTTCTTTGTGTCTGTAGACGTCTGTGAGGTGTGTCTGTAGACGTCTGTGAGGTGTGTCTTTAGGTGTGTCTGTAGATGTCTGTTCTTTGTATCTGTAGACGTCTGTGAGGTGTGTCTTTAGGTGTGTCTGTAGATGTCTGTTCTTTGTATATGTAGACGTCTGTGAG
>JAVQKC010007797.1:0-24355 GCA_036025475.1 Philypnodon macrostomus
CTCATCTCCACATGACCCTCTACCGGGCACAATCGCTGCAAAAGTACCCTGGGCCACCACAATTTAGTCATACACCTGGCCTCGTCATTATTGTCTGACACCTTGGGGTCCTGGCTTTCAGAAGGGCCCACTACCAGGCTCAAAGTTTGTTTGCTGCGGAGATTATATGTCCGAGAAATAGCCCCAGTATTAGCCCCAGCATTACCTACTTTTCCACATCTCTGCCAACAATGCTTCTTTTTTCCTTGACTTTTGGGCATTTCCTCTCTTTCAGCAGTATTGCCCCCACAAAGGAACATTTTTTTGGGCATAAAAAATCAATCAAACAAGCCTGGGAAGGACACACGGTGTGGAGCACGTTTGTTGAACCACCCGGAACACATGGGTCGCAGTGAAGCGCCGCATGTGCGGCACATTGACGCAGGCGCAGTGCAGTGGAATCAGTGGATGTAGCAGTTCTGCGACCGTGGCGCCCAAAGGGATAACATTTGGTACTATTACACCCACCAGCACCTTGGGCTAAATAGAACCGTGATTTGGGGGGGGGTAACTCTCAAAATTTATCCAGCCAGACCAGACCAGGGCTTCCCCTTTAACCCTGTCCACACACAGGCCCCCCAGCCTGGGCTAAAAAGAACCGTGATTTGGGGGGGTAACTCTCAAAATTCTTGCCCCTGGACAGGCTGAAATCTGTGTCTCACACTTGTGTGACTTTGTCATTTTCACAGAATGACTTATTATTGTTTTCATCCATCCAGAGGACCGTGGCTTATCCCTCTACAATGCCCGTCCACAGGACTCTCATGCTGGAATAAAAAGAACCGTGAAATGGGAGTGGATCACAGCAAAATTCATCCAGACAGAGCACAGGGGCTTGTCCCTCTACAACGCCCGTCCACAGGACTCTCATGCTGGATTATAAATAACTGTTTTTCCACATTTGTAACTTTGTCATTTCACGTCCGATCTGCTCCAATCAAAGACCCACGTCTGCGTAACGGTCCCCTGAAGCCCCCAGTCTTTGAAGACGATCCGACACGAAAGGCCAAAGTTATTGCACCCTTTCTCAGGTCAGGCCTCAGGCTGCTCTCCGTGGTCCTGATCTTGCAGCGCTGTGTGGCGGCCTTTTCAGCACCAGCTCTGGCCCTCAGACATGCAGCCAGAGGACTGGGACCTGAAAACTTGGACCCCTGGAGGTCCCGGCCCTCCCCTCGAACATGTGTACCCACTCTTAAGCCCCCCTCTGCGGACTACACCCTTAAGATGCGGGGCCCGGAGGTTCGTGCCCCTGGTACTCTAAACACAGAACAGCCACATTTTTTTTTAAGTCCCCATGACTCTGGTACTCTATTCGGTAGTTTGCACTGGGCTTGCATTAGATTGTAGACATTAGACATTTGACATTTCCCACATTCGCATGTCAGCAGACGGGGATTAATGGTCCGTGTTTCATGGGTTAGGGTGTGTACTTAAAAGCCTTCAAAAATCTGTTTCCCCCTGGTGCAGCACTTAAATGCCTCCCCAAACCCAGGGGCTCTTACAGTCCGTAACGCGGACAGCACAGAGATGAGCTGGCGTCTACCGGCAGCCGCGCCCGAACCCTGCAAGGGATTCCCCTGGGCATGGATGGGGATGCACTGACACCACAGACAAGTGAGTCTGCACTTAAAGGGACGAAGGCGGTGCGCCGGAGCGCCGGCCTGCGACAGACCCGGGCCGCGGGATGTGTTACTCCCGAGTGATAGATGATTAGCAAAGAACCGCAGGGCGGTGGGAGGGCTGAGTTGACCTGCTGCTGCCCACAAGGGGTCATCAGCACGACGCACTGCATCCCCCGCACGCACCGCTGTGGAACTCTGGCACCGGGGCATGAGTGGATAACTCCCATAAATTTATCCAAACAGAGGACAAGGGCCTGCACCTCAACCCTGTCCGCCCAGAGGCTCCGCAGCCCGGGCATAATTATCAGTGATATGTGGATGGATAAGTCCCATATCCTATCTAAAATAAATACATTTGTCACATACTAACATCAGATATAATCAGCTCCTTCTTCACCACGACAGACCGGTACAACAACTGCATCACTGCAGAGGCTGCACCGATCCGCCTGTCAATCTCATGATCCATCCTTCTCTTACTCGTGAACAAGACACCAAGATACTTGAACTCCTTCACTTGGGGCATGGACTCTCCTCCGACCAGGAGAGGGCAAGCCACCCTTTTCCGGATTCCCAAGTGGTACAACCAATTATTTGTATACCAAAAAATTCCACTGGTGCTATTTTTCATGTATGTTTGTGTCTATAGGCTGGCTCTACATATAACCACAGTGAATAATACACAATAATACTCTTCCTAGCATTATTAGAAGTGTCCCTTTATATTTATTTGCTTGAACGTGATCTGAAATGAAGTCCCACTGTGAGCGCCATATTGTTTTAATTGTGATGCTCTAATTACACCATAACACTTCATTGTCTTAATTAAACATGATTGTTATCTGGGTTTTTTTAATTCTTAGATGCACACGGGCTGCCAAAAAAGCTGTCTGGATCCACTGTAGAGTTATGTGTATGCATATGGGAGAGGACAGCCAAGTTTTAGATCTCATACTACACTCAATAGGGTGGCAGGCTGCATCTTCTCATGTTCTCTCCAACTGCAGCTGCACTTGATGAGCTTTACATACATATAATCTGGCTGCCAAAAGAAAGTTGGCTAGATGCACCATAGTTAGAGGTGGGCATGGTATGGTAAAAATATATTATTACAATTTTACTAAGCCAAGATCACGAATTCGATTTTATCACGCTATCAATGTCCACATACAATCTTTTTCAATCAGCATCTAATCCAATGTGCATAATAATACTATTTATTTTCAATTTTTGAACTTTGCCATTGTTACAGTAAACATAATGGTGAAGAACAGAGCATAAATTCAATCAAAATACAATCTTTTTTTTGCCATTTCGTACACCCCTAACCATAGAAGGCTAGAGTTGTGGTCTGATGTGTGTGTGAATGTGTGTGTGGGTGGGTGTGAATGTGTGTGTGTGTGTGTGTATAGGATAGGACTGCCAAGTGGGTCAGAAAACTGATTCCTGTGCTCCCAACGGAGAGAGCAGGACCTTTTAGCTTCAATTTGAGAGATTTCCTCAGCAGTGGGAGCACTTTTTCAACTTGTTTTATTGGGCTTTCACTTAACTTCCAGTGAACAACGGGACAGAACGAGGACAGTCCTGAAGAGTTGGACTCTGGCTGGACATTGTCATATAGAAACATAGGGTTGGGTAATTAGTACATTGAGACAGTGACCACAGTGGTATTCAATTGTGCATGTGTATGAGATTTCCGCATACAGTACCCAGAAGAACCTCAAACAATTTCAGCTGTTGTTTAGTCACAGGACATTTCTACAAATTCATTAGTCAGTTATTTTTTCAATATGTATATAATTATTTGTAAGTATCATATTACTCTCAGTAGGGTGGAGTCTGCATGTCCTCCTCATGTTACTGTGGGTTCTCTCCAGCTACTTCCCATGCACCTTCCCAAGGCATGATGACAACCAGTAAATCTTTATAAATATCAACCCTGTGACTACCTGGCTGTTTTATAGGTTATACCCCACCTATGGCCCAGAATTGCTGGGATAAGTTCCAGTCTCTCTCAACCCCAACATAAGGACGTGGACGAGTCTCAAATCATAATCAAATATAAGCAAGGTCAAGGGTCAAAACTATTTTCCATTGTCAAAAGGGCCGCTTTATTTCTGAATGGGTATTATGACCTTTAGTTTGATAGTATGGACAATGCACACATTTCTGGCTCTCATTCCTGGTATGTTTAGGAGCCTATAGGTACAAGAAGATCAGATGCATTTGCAAAACAATTCTAGTTCTTATATCCACTTTTTGGTCTTCATTTTAGAAAAGGCTTGCACTGCTTCTTACTTTCCTGCCTCCCAAAATGTATGTAGCCACTAGCCCCATCACCTTTTATTAGCTAATAATGCAGTTAGGGCCATTAACTGTAGTAAGAGATCCCCCAGAGCTGCACTTCATAGTCTCCTGGGGGCTGTGCTGGGGGCTGTGGACACTAACAAGAGAGCGCTGATATAAACTCTAGACTCTGGCCAGACATTAATTCACTACTGCTGCTACTGCCCAAGCCAGTGTCACGCACCCAGAGGCGACTGCTGTGGTACGTATAACTGTCCACAATGGAAAAAAGTGCTGTCTGCTAAAAGACTGTCTAGAATGATTAAGATGTTGAAGAATGTGTACATAATTACTGCTGAAATGTTATGAAAAAGCATTATATACAATTGAAATTGGCATAGGTTCTTGTTCAATTAGATATAGTAACACAATTTCAATAGAATCAGTTTGAGTGGTCTTTCCAAGTTAATTGCTAATTAACTTTTTTGTAGAAGTTTTTTTTTTTTTTAAATGTATGACCATCATTTCAAGGTAAAATATGAAAAGCTAAATTTAAGAATTGGTGTCTCTAAATGACCCTAATGATTGCTTGCGTGTGTATGTCTCTAAGTCAGCTGAGCGACTAATTGGTCATTATCCTGGATGTACACTGTCTAAGGCCCATAGTTGCAGGGATAGGCTCCAGTTAGCAGTAAAAACCTAAAGAGAATGAGAGGATGAAAATTAGTGAAAAAAAGATTAAATATCAGCTAATGAGGTAGAGGATCAAAAACTGGTAAACATGTTGTTTTTAAGCAAAGATTAATCGCGTGTTTTGTGTTGATGTGACTCACCCAAGGACAATGTATTCTGAACCATTTTGGACCTGACTTTCTGCAATTAAGGTGTTTGTGCTTGAGGGCCCTGAGGCGACAGCTTTCACCTCTTATATTAAACCTCTATCATCTCTATCATCTTTAGCAGTATCCTCTTCAAGTCACTAAAATCAGCCTCATCAACACCAGTTTACATGAGTTACTTTAAATTCAGCAACCCATGCTACCTTTTCACATCAATACCAAATTCAAGTACAATTGTATTTGGGTAAAATGAGACTAGAGCAGCACTAAGGCGGGATTTAACTGTGATTAACCCTTGTATAAGGCTCTAAATAAGCTAAGCCAGGACAAAAACAGATCTAAATAAGATCCAATTCAGGACTTTCTACCAGAGACTCAAACTGCAAAAGTCCATATCCTTGGTCCCTGAACCACGGTTTGAGAACCACTGTTATATCCTCATGCTTTTACACCTACTAACTTAAACTGTGCATCCCCTTTTACTGTCAGGAAACTTTAAAGGCCTGGTGGGATTTAGCTCCCAGGCCTGATTAAGACACTAACCATGGACTACACACATCTAGGACTACATTTCCCATAAGCCCCTCCGTCCCTTCTGTATCAGCTCGCATAGGGAAGCGTGGTAAAGTGATTACTCTCGGATTAAGACTTGCCTCTGCCTCGGTATGTGTGGTATAATTGAATAATAGCGGGCTTCACCCCAACAGTCCCCATGCAGTCAGGCCTCCCAGCCTCCTCTGATTGGCACAATATTACCCATGACACAGCCGTATAACCAGGGTCTGTAATTAATGCACTGAATCAATTACAAATTAGTCCATTTTGATAATTCCCCACAGGAGTCCAGTCATTACCACTTCTCCAATGGAGTTTAGCGCTCTCCCTGTAGGATTGGTGTCATTTTGTGCGTCCGCTATAACTGTCTTAAATCTGTTCATTCAAGATGTGGAGACACTACCTGTATTAAAACTTCTAATCATACATTTATTCTGCTGGAGCTAAGATTTGGCTAATTGTGGTCTAGTCATACTGGGCTCTGAATCATTTCTAGTACCGCCTCAAAGACCTGGCTTTCCATATACCTTTTTCTATTGGATTCAAACCAGGACTAAACCAGGTCTAAATTAAACTAACTTGACACAGTACTAAATCAGAACAAGAACTAAACCAAGGACAAGAACTAAACCAAGGACAAGAACTAAACCAAGTCTAAACCAGTTTTCTATCAGGGCTAAACATAAACTTAACTTCACATAACCGTGTAAGTACTAAAAGAGTAACAAAATTGTATCTAAATTAAATTGATGTATGTACCACCAGTGGTACCCACACCATTGTTTGAGAATCACTAGAACTGGACTATTGCATGGATTACAACAGCTTTAGTTAAACTGGCTCTGACATAAAGCGGTCTCTCCTCTATCTCTGTACTGATGGTTCTCAGAGCACAAGTCCAACGCCACACCATTCATTTTCCCTCCAAAGGTGAAAGTCACTCATAATGACTGAAGGCTTTCTAACTCAATTCAAGAACTGACAAGGAGGTGGGCTGTGCTGGCAGGGAGTGTGAAGAAGTGTGTTAGAAATTCTCATTCATACTTTACTGCATCAAATCAAGACTTCTAAAAACTGTGAAAAAAGTGTCATTACTGTAAAAATCATATTGGCATGCAGCCTTTTTCTACAGTAATTCCCTTTGTGAGTAGAGTGGGACTTTCTCCCACCATCCAGAATTGGTTAATTGCCCCTATTGAATAAAGGTTAAAGTGACTGGTTAACTATGTCTATTTGTCAGTCCTGCGACCAACTGTCAACTGTTCAGTGTGTACCCACCTACAGCCCATAGAGGAAGAAATTGGCAGGTCGTCCACTAAGGTTAATGTTAGGCAGGTTGGGAGTTCAATCCCTTGCTACAACCAGTTCATACTGCTGTTGTGTCCTTGGGCAAGACACTTTACTTACTTTGTTTGGATATATGATGGTGTTTGGAGAAGTGTTATAGCTGTGTTCTATCCTTTCTCTAACCAGTTGATAGTGACATTGTATCATTGAGCAAGACACTTCACTCACTTTGCCTGAATGTATAAAGGTTATATGTGTGATTATCATTGTGTGTTAAGTGATGTTCAGACAATCCCCAGGCACGGTATGGTTGCCACATCTGTCAGTCTGCATCGAGACAACTGTGGCTATGAAGATTTTTTTTACCACCACATGTGTGACTGGAGTAAAACCAAATAATGTGTTTGATAAAGGCCTGGTAAGCTAAATAGACTGTAACTCTACACCCTTTAATTCATGTATTTCTAGCTGTATAAGACCTTTTGGACATTTCTCATTGTGCATTGTTTTGCCCTGATATTCCCTGTTTTGTTCTGTTGGTCACTGTGGTGTTTTTGTCATTGATGAACGCACCTTACAGGCCTAGGCCTCTCTTGTCAAAGTGCTTAACCAGTCTACTGTCACCCTGTCAGAGGCGATGATGCTCAAACACAGAGTGAACGCCACACATCGTCTGGACACTCTTGTCATGCACACTCCACACAGTGACTCCTCAAAGTCATTCATTCTGACCAGTCTCATTAGTGACTGGCATCTCCTCCAAAGCCTGGCAAATCACATTACCATCACACCCACAAACATATGCTATTCTTCCTGTCATTTCTGTTCATTGTGGGTCACTATAATGTCTTTTTGGTCCTGAATTTTCTGGCGCAGTGGTTAGCTCTCATGCTTCCTTACACAAAATCTTACTCAGTGGAGTTTGCGTGTCCTCACTGTGTTACTGTGGGTTTTCTCCAGCACCTCTCTGGCTTTCTCCTTCCATCCATTTATTTTTCAGAAGTATTGGTGACTCTAAATTAATGACTGTCTGTCAATGTTCTGTTTACTGTTCAAAAATATTATTTCATCAGTGGCTTTTCACGTAAACCATGGCTAGGCACTCTCATTCTCAGGAAAATTGAAGGTTCCATTAAGTCATTATATAAACATATATTTTTATACATTACATGCCTAAAACATGTGTACACTACAGTATGTCTCTTGCATGTCTTTGAGTACTCCACCTAACCACAGTTGCTGAGATAGGCCCTGGTCTCAGGTTTTATGTATTTCTATCCTTCCCTTTTGTCTGTGAATTCCCAGTCAACATTGTCGCATAGAAAGCGGCAGACACTGACCCACTGCAAGAGGCAAAGGAAGGACATGGAACACCCACAGAGCACTCTGCCATTTTTTCATGTTGCTTGATCTTTAAACACTGTTTAATCTCAGATGAGAATTGTCTTGTACCACCGTCACCAACACATACACAACACACTCACACACACACTGGTGAATGTGAAAGGGACAGTGGTCTGCTCGTCTTCAAAGATGTGTCATCCAAGTCATCTTGCCCAGCCTATTACAGACTCTTCAGCACACATGTATTCTGGTGCACTGGTTCCAGCATACACATCAAAGGCATTAGAAACTAGTGTAGCAGCAGCTTAGATTGGGTTTAGGCCACTCTCCACAGAGATTGAGATGTTATTGGGGAGGGAGAGGATGAGGATGGTACTTTTTAATTTTATTTAGCCATTTATAAGGTTTTAATGTAATTTTCACCTTTGCTACCTTCACATAGTAAAGAAAAATATCTAGTGGAAAAGATAACTTTACATCACCTATCTTACTATTGTCTATATTCTTATAATATTATCTTTGTGTTACTGTGGGTTCTCTCAGACATTCTCCAAAGGTAGGCAACTAGGCAACTATCTCTGACTGGAATATAGAGAACAAAATGAATGATTAACAAAATATGTAATTCCATCTAACAGCAAATGTAACATCACTAAAGATGCAAGCATGGGTCAAAAATTCATTCCCAAGACTTGACTGCTGCTGGAGTGCTTAAATGCACAGAATACCCTACAATAATACAATTCACACTCATTTAGATTGTCATTTCCACTTTCGCTCAACAGTTGTGAGTTGGTAAATGCGCCATCTCCCGGGATCACCTCTGCACTTCCAAACAATCTTTATTTCAGATCTGTTTACAGCCGTGGCTTATAACAATGGTTCCAGAGCGTGGTATGGAAATGGTGAAGCTTAGCGACACCAGGCAGACCTTAAACCCTCTGAGACCTCTACACTGTGTGCCTGACTTCAATGACCGCAGCCCCACTGCGCCTTACGCCTCAATATGTATGGAAATGAGACTCAATCATGCTAACGTGTGTTCAGTCTCCTCAAACATTCTAATGCTATCATTACACTTTCAGCCCTTAGCCCCTCCTCCTCCCCCCTGACAATTCACCCCTGGCTTTGTTTCTCTGTTCTTGAACTGGAACAGGTGTGGTTTTAATTATGCATTAAAATGTATGTAGACGCACCTCAATCCACTTGAGTGAACCCCGTGGTGATCACCTCCCTCTACAGCCTTTTCAACCTCCTCTAACGTTAGTGCCTAGTGTGGCTCTGCGTATAGAGGTTCGCAGTTTGATTCCCTCTTCAACCAGCACATCCTGACTATGATCCTCAAGGTCCAGAGATGGGTCCTTAGTTCAGCAGTTCATACATGCCACTTTGCCTGCATTAATATGATATTCTTTAGTGGTGGTTGGAGAGTTTGTTGGTGCTGGTTGTCATGTCTCTATCAGCCTGCCCCAAGGCTTTGGAACTACAGAGGTAGCTTACCACCACCTGTGTCTGACTGTGAAGTGAATAGAAAATGCACTCAATTGTAAACTGAATGATTGTCTATAAATGTGCTATTAAAGGTAATGTATTGTCACAAATTTGGACACCCCTGCTCTAACTTCAATAAATACAAATGAATCTAGAAAAATACGGGATTGAAAGTCTCGATTTCCAAACAGGACACGTTTTAGTGACTCAAGTGAGGGGTTTGTTCCGCTACCACAGTTACTCCGGCTCGGGAAGCATTGGGGAAAAGCTGGGAGGAGGCAGAAATCCCTGTTAATCTACTGAATCTGGCTGTGGTTGGCTCTTTTGTTCACTGTTACTGGCGCATCGATCTCTGGGGAGTGGTGTGTGGTGGTGGGCGAAAGAAGGGTTGAATGCTTAGGCTATTGCTCAGTGGACCCTGTACAATGTAAACTTACCCCAGTATGTCTGATGAAAAATGTGAAGATATTTTGATACAAATTTGAAAGTTCCCGGGATCTTCACAGTCATACAAAAATTCTCTTTTGAGACGTTATTCTTAACCAACAGGACTTTACTTTATTACATTTTACCGATTTCGTTCTCCATTTGGTAGCTGGTGTGGGGAATGTGCCCTATACCCTTGTTTATAAATGTACCAAAGAGCTGGTGAATCATACCATCAAGAGGCTACCTGTCATACAACCCACACTACCCTTCTCGTCCTGTCCTTTATGTTTGGAGCACTCTACATTTGGGTTATTGACGCAGCTGCAGCTATATCCACTAATTTACTGAAAGTCCTATGAATGGGTCAGCAGCTTGTGTAATTCCTGTTTGAATCTGAAATAGCTTTTGTGCATGTAAAACTGAGGTTAGTTATCTTTTTTCTTCCTTGTTTCTAACTAGGGCCATTATGCCATTATATAAGTGGTATATTGTGGTATATTAGGCTGGGAGAATGCTGTAATAATTGTGTAGTAGTAAGTGTGAATGGCTCTAGTATACACAAAATAAACTGGCTACTTCTGGGCTTCTGTGCATTAGGAAGTTTTTGAATATTTTATTTCAGCATTATTCCTGTGTGTAGCAAAGCTTGCTATAAAAATACCCCACCAAATAACATGTACCATAATGAAGAGATGATTCCCATGTGGTCATAATGTTAAGCCTGGTGTAAAACTGCAAAAAAATTATATGAAGGATTTTGTTGTCGTAAGAAATGGATTTATAATGGTTGTCGACATTGTTAGGGGAAATGGGGAGTAGGTGATGGTGAGTGACTTTGGTTGCCAAAGCTGCCGTGGGGCGGCCTGAAGAAATTATGGCATGGTATCACCACCAAACAACACAACACAAATACTTCATTCCTCACACAAACACATTCATACATTTATGCAAGTTGGGTAAGTGTCTTGCCCAGGAACACAACAGCAGTATGAACCTGTTGGAATGGGGATTGAACCAGCAACGTTGCAATCAGTGGATAATGCTCTACCATTTGAGCCACAAAAGTGAAACGTAGTATTGTATAGACCACAAATATTACATAATACTACATTATTGAAGTGTTGCCAGAGTATGCAGTGGCTTTCTGTACATTGGGAGCTTTTAAATATTTGATCAGCATTATTCACATATGTGTGTGTCAAAGCTTGCTATAATCCCCTTTCTCCTGCGTGTTCCCCCCAAAGCGACCATACTACCGAACAGCAGGCCCACGGTGCATCAGTGTGCTCTCGCCGGGTTGGGGGTGCACTTGTTTTGTTGATCTGTGTTTAATGAAACTGACCACGCGGAGCAGATTTGGCCATTAGCTCAGCGAGCGCCTGTAATCACTACAAGTTGTTTCCCTTTTTTTGTGCGGTTCATTATTGAACAAACAATCTGCAGGAGAAAACTGTGTGTGTATACCTGCCATCCTCTTTCTTCTCCCTCTGCAAGGCTGCACTTTGGAAAGTATTGATTTGGTGGCTCGAAAATAACAAACCAGCAAGCGTGGTGCGAGTAGGGTAATAAACAGGCCTCAGGAAGAAAAGTAGAAAAAGCTAGCCTGAAGAGTGTGCCGCAAAATAATTATTAGGTACTGTATATATGCGGCAATTATATTAAGGCTGGGAGAATTAGGGGTAGCAAGAGGTTTGTTTGTGCTTTTTGGAGGGCTGTGCTTGTCAGTTTAATAGGATCGGCAGAAATGCATGAATCAGGAATATTAAGGAGATGTGTTTAGGCTGTTACGTTCATGTGGGCACGATCATTATCATCTTGTACCTAATAATCTCCTGGTCTGCTGTTGTCCTCCTGCTTTGTGTTCGGTCATCTTTAGCATTTAGAGACGACCTTCTGCACACCTTATCGTTTATCTGACCTAATGCTGCCTTTCTATTATCTTGAACCAGTCTCTGACGCCTGGCATCAGAAAGGTCCAGAATTCTGCCCATTGGAAACTGTATATTTTATACAACAATTGTCTCTAAGCCCTATACATGATTCAATGTGAAATTACAGTAGCTCTTCAGTTTCTAATACACACGGCAAAGTCTGTTAAGCATCAACCACCAAACATGTTCCAAGTCACTTAAATCATGTCATATCTTCTTTATTCAGAAGGTCTGTCTAGAACATATGTGTATAACTCAACAATGCATGTGAAAAGCACTGGATTTCACAAAAAAATAATGACGATATCTGCAAATTCAATATGATGTATATAATGAGCATATTTGTCCTAACTATAAACTTCCTGAGTGTAAATTCCCTATCAGTCATTCAGTCTCCCCAACCAGACTCCGTCCTGTCTGTTTGTATTAGTGCTTATCATGTGTCTAATGATGACGGAGCCGTACTTACTGTTGGGGTGATGGCCATTCTCGGTGACAGCTGTCAGACGCCATGACGGTGCTGTGAGGGCCCTTCTTAGGACTTTTTCAGCTCAGTGCATCAGCTGCGTCCCCACTTCTTCACACGCGCACTTGTTGATTATGAGCATGACTGGGTTGGCGTGGAAAGGCTTCTCTGACCGCCCACCATCACCACCACCACGATGGCACCAGGCAGACAGAGGACACGGCCTGTCACTTTGATTCATGCGATAGTGATGCGGATCTGGCGGATAGGATGGCCCCACGCCAAAGTCGTGCCAATGGTTATATCTCCTCCTAAATGACATTTAAAGTGTGAAGCGATGGCTGTCCTTGTGGCTCAGTCAGCCCAGGTCGAGCCCCGGACATAGACCGTGCCAGACCCAGTGCCAACTTTCAATGTTGGGTCACTAACACTGGAGTTTCTCACTCTGAGGTCCAACTGCACTCGCCGCATGAGAGCAGCTGTGAAAAATGACCTTCAAGATAGATTCTGTCAGAGATCTGATGTATGTGGATTCTTTTTTTATATTAGTTTGTTTTTGCACTCGTTCTCTGATCTCCACCAGTCCATTTGCCTTTTTTAAAAGTTGAATCTATTCACAGAAAGCAGTTCTGACATTTGCAAGTGATGCATTTTAATCTCAGTTTAAAGAGAAAAGGATTTCTGATACAATACAAAATAGAGTTAGAAAGTGCGATACAGTAAAATTGTACAACTATGCCACACTGGACCACAGGGGGCGCAGTGCCAGAGTGGTTAGCATCTTTGCCTCTAAGCAAGGAGGTTGTGGGTTTGGTTTTTGGTTTGGCGACCCATGTAACCTATGGTCCATAATAATACAAATCTGGTCAGCCATGTCCTTAAGAATAAGCGGTTGAAGATAATAAATATTAGACCAATCTTTTGATATCATTTTTAAACAATGTAGAGCAAGAAACAACACAAAAGCTGCCCTGCCTATTTTCCCCTTTGTAACTGAGTGCAAATAATTACTGCAATAGCACAGCATAACAGAAATCATTTGAGAAAAAAAGGAGATTTTGAGACCCTCAAATGATGAAAAGCCAACTCCAGATCGCTGCTCATTTATTCCTGGTATGTGTATACGTACAAGGCAGTGTGTGCTTTATGGGTGAGACAGTGTGAAGGCTTTGAGAAGAAACAATTCAAGCTCACACTTTCTTTTGCAGTTTCACAAAATCAGGTAGTGCAGTTTTAACATGCACTTATTGGGTTGAGTGGTGTTCTGAGTAAGACGTTATTTTGTGTTCGTGTACAATGTGAAAAGATCTCCTCCACTCAGACGTTTCTGAAATACACAGTGTTTTGGCAACTTTCTACTTGCAAGCAGTACAATATCTGCAGAAGAGATAACATTATGTGATCAGGTAGTTTATAAAAATATAGTAAAAGCTCAGTTTTCAAAGCTCAATCTTTTCATCAATACTTTGAATGGTTGATTTTTTTTGGTTGCCAAAAAATTTGTGCACTTCTGCTTTTGTTCACGTCGGCTGAGAGATCTGAAGGCTGAAAGTGCTTTATGTGAACTAGCTTGTTCCCAAAAGTTGTCCAAGTAATCAATATTTTTGGTAATTTGAAAACAGTAACATTGAGATTGATATATGCTTTTTATAGTAGTTTCAGTTTTTCAATTTCTATGAAGCACAATTTTCCTCTCAGACAAGCTGTGCCATGTTATTGTAGGCTGTTATTCTGTTATTGTAGGCTATTATTATTATATTTTTTTAACTACATAATTGACTTTGCGAATAAAATGAAATTAAATGTATGATGCTGTCTTGTTGCTGAAAAATAATGTCTCAGTATACAGCATTAGTCAAACATACATTATTGAAATCAAATGCCGCTTGAGGTAACATGGAAGAAAGTGTTTTTTTGCATATTCCCATACTCACCTCTTTTCTTTGTCCTCTTCTGTACAGTCAATCAGAGAGGTGACAGGCTACGTGCTGGTGGCTCTGAACCAGTTCGATTACTTACCTTTGGAAAACCTGAGGATCATCCGAGGGACCAAACTTTATGAAGACAGATACTCACTGGCTGTGTTTCTGAACTACAGACGAGACGGGAACTTTGGTCTCCGGCAACTGGGCCTCAAGAACCTCACAGGTACGTTACATGTGGTCATTGCCATTTTCGTGAAGATGGTTTAAGGTTCAGACCCTGGCTGGCTCCTTACAGACCAACTCTAGCCACAAGGATTGTTTCGTGCTTTACTTATGTGCTGGTCCAAAGCCCACATAAAAAGAGATGATTGTGAAATTGAAGTGAGACAATGAAAATGTGGGCCCAATATATAGAGTGTTATCCATACATTTGTCACTCAGGAGGAATCAAGCCAGATCTATTGTAACTGATATTAAGATGTGAATAGTGAAAGCCATGACACTTAAGCATGAGTTGATCTCTGCCATCAATCTAGACATCTCACACAACATACGTTTTATTGTCAGCTCCACTACCATTGAACCAGCAGTAAGCAAAGAAACTGAATATAAATACAGACACACAGTGGACTGTTGCGTGGGTGTCTTTATGAAGCTTAGAGTCCTGTGCTTCTAGTTTTCCTTTCAGCACCCTGACCCCAAAGTCAGCAGCAAATGAAGCTCTTGACTTGCAAAAGACATGTAAAGCATTTCCACTACCGGGCTAAGTGGGCCAAGCCAGGGCCAGGGCCAACTCATTATGTGTGCAACACTACAACACAAGAGCCAATTGACTAACTTCTCAAGCTCAAGCCAGTGAAAGACAAACTATTTGCAAATTGGTTGAATAAAGTCTTTGGTTAGTTTTTGTTTGGCCTGTTGGTCGGAGCTTTTGTTTATAGCTAATTTATTTGCCCACAAGCACAATCATGACATAACTCCTTTGGCAGTCTTCTTGGAAAGCATGAGGAATTTGAATGATGTACTTTGTAGCTCAAATGGATGCAAGCCTGTTAGAATCACTCCATATATTGAATAGCTTCCTTTCCTTTGGCTGTTCTCCTAATTTGTCTCACACCAGCTAACTTCATGTCTTACTGCATCAATAAATCTTCTATTTGGTCTTCATCTAGGCATCATTCTTCTCTATATTTTCACTGTCTCTCCTTTGTACATGTCAAAACTCTCTCAGTCTGGACACGTCTTCAAACTGTCCAAATTAAGTACTCATTCCTGATCCTCAACCCAATCTTCGAGATCAACAAAGACTGTATGTCTGTAAACCTTATTGCTTATCTAATTATGATCATGGATTGTGAGCTCATCAAGTAGGTAACACACCTGTTGCAACACATCAGAAAACATCAGCAATTTATTAGGCACTCAGTTGTCTCTCAAAAGCCTGTCTTCTGCTTATATATATATATATATATATATATATATATATATATATATACAAGAACAGGCCTCTGTGCCGCTTTCAAAACCTTTCTAAATAATTTAGATGTCTCCTCATTGTTCTCCTCAACTGCTTCTTCCAGGAGATCCCCCAGAGTTACAGCCATGCCCAGACTGGATGTTCAACTCCAGAATCTGCTTTTGTCTTATCTTCCATCTTGTATGATTTCTTGTGCTATGCTTAGGGAGCTGCTTATATGCCCACCACTCACTACCAACTAGTTCATTGTGATGCAAGTTTAAGCCTGAATAGTTATGTGGTAGTATGCATGTTTATATATAGTACCGCATGGATCTGGAGCACAGCCTGCATCCAAGATTTTTGACAGTAAAAAGTGAACCCACTACTTGGGCAAGTTTGTGTTACTGGTGTACTCGGTCTGCCCCAAGGCAACTGTGCCTACAAAGGGAACTTACCAGCCTCAGTGGGTGACTGCGGAGTGAATAAATATGGTACTCAATATATGCAAAACTGAAAAAACTGATATACAGACCAGTCTTTTGTTTCGACTTCCTGTACTTTTCAGCAGATGTCATGGGATGTTATTTTGATTTGTCTCAGTTTGTTGATTTTTACAGTTTTGGCGTTGTTCTCTACCTGGAGGGGTAGAGGGCACCAGATTAACCTTTTAGGAAAGGTATACTCAATTCCAATGCATTTTGAATGCTCAGAGAGATGCACAAATGTGATTTCAACATTTTTTAACCTGTTTGGGATTAGAACGAAGATACAGACAAAATGAATGTCTTTGTATTATTTCATGCTCTATGCTTAGGGAGTCATAACTCACTACCAGCAGCAGTTGGATTTTAGTAAGACAATGGTGAAGGTTGGTTTTAGTAGTTTGTCCAAGCTCGTTCATTGCCATGCCATGTTGACGCCTGGTGCGGTGGGAGCATAGGCAGAACGTTTGATGTGGCATTCTTGGCCTGAAGCTGTCCCCTCTTTCACTTCTCCAAGTATCCTGACCACCTGACCACCTGGCCACATTGGACCGGGGCAACATATAAAATCATGTTCAGATAAAGGTTTGATATGTTGCCGTTTGAGACCTATCTACTTTGTTTTGTCAGGAAACACCCCAGGACATAAATGTGCTCATAATGAATAATAGAGATGTTAAATCCAGAGTTGAAAATGACAGACTACTCTTTGACTCTTTTTAATCATGCTGCTGTCAGTAATGGCCGCTCCCGCTCCCCTCTGCCTGTGTGTCTGGGAATGCTAAGCTTGACCGCAATTTACATTATGTCTAATTATTATACAACCATTTTGGACTACGAAATGGTGCAAGCAATTCAGGCATGCTGGGTTAGGACCTCAACCGATCAGCAAATATAACAAGAGCATATGCATGCTTTGTTTGTTATGTTATTGTGAAAGGAGTATGTTGTATGGCCTTCCTGTGTTACTGTGGGTTCTCTCCAACTTCCTCCCACTGTCCATTGGCATGCATGTATAGACTAAATTGCCTCAAAAGAATGAATGTAAGAATAAATAGTTGTCTGTCAGTGTATCTCTGGGGCATCCCTGTGACTATCAAGCCAAGGTTTACCCCGCCTACAGCCCATAGTTGCTAAAATAGGCTCCAGTCACCTGTGAGCCTGGAGGGGAATACACACAATAAAGAGGATGAATGAATGTCAGAAATATGATTGTATCTCAGTGAATGTCTCTGTGGCACTGTGTAACAAACTGTAATAACATTTAACTACATTGTACACACAGAATGGGGTTAGGGTTAGGGTTAGGGTTAGGTTTAGGGTTAGGGTTAGGTACAATGTAGTTACACATTATTACAGTGTGGCCTAGGCCTGGTTTAGCTGGCTCATCAATAACAAGGACTTTGATGTTGCTGTCATATTAGTCTATCGTTTCCCAGTCAGCAGGTCTCAGGTCAAGTGTCAAATAATCAATACAGATTCATAGCAACCCATAGTGGATAAAAAGTATTAAATACATATGGGGCTAATCGAGAGTGGTGGTACTAAAAGAACCCATCCACAGCTGAAAGCCACCCACGTTCGCGCTCAGGTCGAAATTGCCTGGGATGAAATCAATTTGTCGCCAATGTATTGTAGCATTGCACTTATTGATTTTCCCAGTGCACTCTCTCCGGCTGTGAATGGACTCTGTGGATTTCTCCGAGGGAAGTGGAGGGTAGTCTCCGGCGGAGCGGGAACGGGACTCTCTCCGATGCACCTTTCAATCAAGCTTAGCCAAGTTATCCTCATGAATATGAATTATAAGTCACAGTCAAGCTGGGGAGACGTTGAGGTGGTTGGTTTGCTTAAGAAGTGAATGAGAAATGGGAATGCATCTTTAAGCTTAAGAAGTTTGGTTTGTGTTTTATGGGATATTATAGTCCCCAAACTTTGGCTTTAAACTTTAGGCAATGTTTAAATGTAATTGATGTGCATATTCATAAGCTTTTATTTCTGCCATTCCATGTTTGTTTCTCTCTTGAATAGCATTTCACAATTAATAAAAAACATTTTTTGACATATTTTTGGTAGTGGTTGCTTTTTCTCTGCTGAAAAATCTAAGATGATGTTTTCCTTTAAGGCTCTCTCTCCCCTTGCTGGTCAACTTCCTTCACTACTACATATTGCATATTGGGAAAAGCAGTGGTGGTCTGTCAGGGCCTGCAAAGCCTTCTCTGCAGGCCTAAAGAAAATCTAACTCATTGGCTAATGTTGTTTAGATTTTGTTCATGTATACTTAAATATTTCCCAATGGTGTGTCTGCTTCCTTTCATAGCTTTTCCGATAAAAGGCCTGCTTCCAGATATGTATTTTCATATAAGAGCATTATAATCAATCATATTTCAGCTACCCTTTGTTGCTAGGCAGGGTCAAAGTCCAAAAAGGTTTGCTTGGAGGCCTCGAGAAGCCTTAAAAATCAGTTTTACTGGTGCACTACATTGAATTACCACATTAGCATATATAGTCAATGTTAATATTTCAACCAATCAGATTTTAAGTTGGTGTCACCATGCGCCTTCTAATGGGCCTGGCAATGTGACCTGAGTCATGCCCGATGATTGGGCAGTTGCTAAGTCAAACTGCATCGGTAGTTAGCTATACGCACAATATTGGTGGTTTATGTTGCTTTATACTCTTTTTGATGGAGTTAGTTTGACTTTTTTTAACCCCGTAATGGCTGAAGGAGGACAAGAAATAGATTTGTTGGCAGATTTACTGTCAAGACCATTTTCAAGACGGACTTTTCAAGAAAAGCTGGACATTGTCAGGAAAGGACGGAGTATTATGAGTGGCAGAAGGCCTAGGTCTGAAGGGCACGGTCCACCACTGCAATACATAGACAGGGGTAAATGCTTTGTTCACCGAACCACAAAACCTTTATAATAGTCACAAAAAGTTACTTTACTAAGTTTACTTTCAGGTAAAATGCTCCTGAACTGCAATACAATCCCATTTATTTGGCATTATAATGCTTAGAACGCCCCTGGCTGGTTTTAGCAGACTACATTAGGTATTTACATGCATTATATTTGATTATTTAATGCATTCATTTAAATATTGTTTTTGGTTGCATGAAAGCTGGTGTCATGAGATAGGGCAACATCATACTGACATTCATGGGAAACAACTTACAGCCAATGCATAGGGCCACATGTATTTAGTCAGTGTATAATATAACAGAAGTAAATACAAAAATATATAAACTTTAATTAGCATACTATCTTTTATATATTCTTGTGTACACTTGCAAAATGAACAACTTGCTGCTTGAAAGGGAGTGGGAAGAATAAAATGTATTTAATTCCACTTCTTATTATGTTACGTATGTTAAAATATGAATCTAATAACATTTGTAAGAATCAAAATAGTCAGAATCAATAGCCCTTTCTGAGAACCTGTCTTTATCTAACGACCATTATGTCTTCCAACAGCTTTCCCCATTACTCCGACATTTTAACCACTTCTCGCTAACTGCTAACCTGGTCGTTTCAGCAAAAGCATCTTGTATTTGGGGATTAACCAACAAGCCTGCACCTGCAGAGTCATCCTCGCGGGGCCCATTATCATCGTTCTTATTAGCGGGTGAGTCAGCAGAAGAAGCAAAAAAAGTGCTTCTTTGATCGGCGACGCGCTGACACAAATCCTCCTCTCCGCGTTCCAATGCTAAGCTAATTAGCGCTAATTAAAAGGTTTCCAGCTGCCTGGTGGGCTTTGTGCTCACAGGTGTCTGCCGCACATTCCTGTTCACTTTCTTCACAAGCCAGCGATCAAAGAGATTTGAGAGAGGCTATTGTTGAAGATGAGAAAAGAAGCCACATACCAGGTTATTACTAAAGAAAAGGTATTGTAAAGGCCAACTATAGATACAGAGAAAGGCATGGGTTATCAATGAGCTTCAATGACACAATACTTGAGTAATTGTACTTCTAAGAGATTCTAAGATTTGGAAACTGTACAACTTTATTTTGTGAAAAAATAAGATGAAAATGTTTGTTAAATAATTGTTTATTTAGTTTTAAGTATTTTTAGTAAAATTTTCAGAATAAAGGAATTTCCAATTATTTTGTCTGTGTGATTACAACAATATCTAAAAACTCATCTGACATTATGTTGACAAGTTTTTTACAACTTCAATGTTTTGCCCTTTCAATTGCAAATCTTGAAACCACTAGCTTCTAATATGTATTCAAACTAAAGAGTTAGAGCACATGGAATGAGGAATAATTATAGTAAATATTATGATATTTTATTATTACTTTGGAAAAAATGATGAAATCAATTATTGTTTTGGACACACTTCCACCGGTGTATGGTGCTGTCATAGTTTTGCCTCTGGCTGGTGTTGTGAGTAGGCTGGGAATCACAGAGTACTTCACTATACATCGATACTGTGATAATCAATATATTGCACATAATGATCTACGGTATATCACTGTTTAAAAAAAACAAACTAATACAGTTTTTAAGCTGTATTCCAATGAATAATATAATTATTTTTTTATGATATATTATTGTTTCATAATAGAATGGTAAATACTTCAACTGTATCTCACAAACAAGTCAACTTTCTCAAAATAAGAGACACAATTTACAGCTAGGTTTTCATTTTGTGAAATATACAAAATATGATTCATTACGATATATCGATACAGCAGCTTGTCATATGGATAGTGTCACTGGAATATCAATATTTTGACCCACCCCTAGGAGCCATTTTAAAAAGTCTTACCACAGCCATAATTATTAGCATTTAAAGAAGATAAACTCTTTTGGCCAGTTGAAATTCACTGCATTGAAGGTATCTTCTGAGGCTTGTCATTGTAAAGCAGAAGAAAAATTTTGGAAACTCTTGTGAACTGAAATAGCATAACAATAATGGAAGAACAGAACATTAACATAAGTTATGGAAATTTCTATCTATGCATTATGTTTCTACAGCCTATGTATTAAACTCAACGTTCATTAGTGTCTTGAAAATAACTCTTTAAGTGAACTTTTTTCATTCACATAAAACATCTTTTGAAAATAGTTGGGCTAAATGGTCTGTTTTTCACCTCATTGAAAAGGTTAACATCTTGCAGTGAACACATCATGCAGTAGGCGCTTGTATTGTCAGTCACTTAGACAGGAACGCTAACTACTCCATTCAACATCTCAAACGGGGGCTACTTCATTGGTTTTGACGCGTGCATTGATTCAATAATCGCTCCTTCAGAATTCCTAACCCTTCCAATCCCTCATCTTAACCTCTCCACCTCACACTTCTGCGTCTTCAAACCTAATTCAAATTGACGTCAAGACATTTTGCACCTCTTGTCTCGCTCGATAGAAGATTAAAACATCTTGAAAGACCAATCTGCAGTCTAAGGAGCCCATAAACATCATTAACTATTGCTATCCGGCCCACTTATGGCCCATTTCAAGTGCTTATATACAGTGTAATGAGGTAGCAATGTGTGAAGACGGCCACTTCAAAAGCTCTTGTGAAAGCGCTGGTCCCTATAATCTTTTCTTTGTTTTATATGAGGGCATTGTTTATCTGCTTTTTAAGTGAAACATTCTAGAGCAATGCATGTTGGGAGTAAAGTTTCAAGTAGTTTGAATAGTGTAGTTGCGAAAGATGATTATTGTTTCTACATATAGACAATTCTGTATTTGGAAAGAAAAATAAAGTGTACAGGAAAAAAATGAATGAATGCATTTTCTATGGTGAATTAGAGAGCTTAGTGTCGATGACCACAATCAGTGCAACGAAAAAATCTTTCATTGTCTCAGTTTACTTAAAGCTGCACTGATTTATTTTCCCTTGTATTTTGGCAAAGATAATTATTTAGTTATTAGTGAAGCATAACAGAAGTCATCAAAAATAAGACTCTGAGGTCACCTGTGGGCTGTGTTATAAAGTTTCAGAGCGAGTGAAGGAAATGTTTAACCAATCACATGCTTCCACAGATCAGGAGCGGTCTGATTGGTTGAAACATCCATTATGGATCCAGAACTAGAATCTATCAGGAATCATTTGAGGGAGCTGATGTTTCCTGGCTTGTGTGACCATGATAGATGAAGGAGAGGAATTAGGAAAGGGGAGTGTATCATTCAAACTTTTACAGTCACAAAATCAGGTAGTGCAGCTTTAAGTACATCAGTCCAACTAGAAATATGTGTATTCAACTCACATGGACTATTTCACATTGATGCAATTAATGAAATCTCAAATACAATCTAGAATGTGTGGATTAAAGCTATATATATATATATATATATATCATACATAGCTTGTTTATTCATATTCATTTGGTGGCTAATGCTAATTTCACCATAGAAAATGCATTTGTTGAATCTGCCTGTACTACCCATTTTACGTGCATGTATAGGTGGATTGGTGAATCCGAATGGTCCCTCTTAAATGAATGTGAGAGTCAGTGGTTGTCAATAAATGTTTCTGAGCTTTCTGACAATCTATCTAGCCATTGTCCGGGACGTACGCTGCCTAAGGCCCATAGATTTTACAGCTGGGTTAAAGTGCTGAGAAACTGGCATAAAGCTGTAGTCTGGAGATTTCCTAAAAAAAATCAAAAGTAAAATAAGACATGCTCAAAATCTGACCCTGTTCTATGAAATAAAGTAAGTAATTTGTACTCTGTAAAGGCGGAGGGTCTAAAAGTGGACTACTGTCAAAGTGGTATCTTACAAACTCTGATCTGATGTTGCTGTAAAGGCCAGGGGAGGGTCTAAAAGTACAACTGGACTACTGTCAAAGTGGTATCTTACAAACTCTGTTCCTGTAGAGGCCAGGGGAGGGACTAAAGTAAAATAACAATTATGACAGATACCTACTTTACTTTACATCATAGAACAGGGTCCGTTTTTAAGCATTTAATCTCTATTGAAAGCTTTGCTGTTTGCTACAGTTTTGAATTGCAGTTGTCAGAGTGGTTTGAGAGGATTGGTTCTTTTAAAAAGTTGAGAGATCTTCAGCATCATTGTCCCCATGTGTTTCTTTGAAAGCCCTACAAGCCTGATTTAACACACTCATGAGTAAGCCTGACTCACTGAAGCCCCTTGATTGTCATGCATGTCTCAGCAAAACAATCTTTTGTCCCAAACCAGTGATGTGTCTTGAGCTTCAGCAGCAGGGGATCCTCTTTAAAATGTTTTAGTAAATCTTCAAACTATTTACCTAAACAAGTGTAAAATGTGGGTCTATAACTCTCCATAGCACAACCTCTCAAATTATGTGGGTCTTGAAGTACAATTTTATTAGATTAAAAAGAACCTAAAGGAAGGAAGGTCTAAGCCAAGGAATGAAGTAATAATTAATGCATCACTAAATACGGAACAAAGCAGGGACTAAACCAGGTCTTCACCAGCTCTGAACCAGAACCACACTAGGTCTAAACCAGGACTAAATTAATACTGAACCGGACAAAAAACAACTCTCAAATATTTTGAGTTTACCATATTATCAGGCTAAAAGGGACCCAAAGTCAGGACTAAGCCAACTGTAAGCCAAAGAATAAAGCCACAAAAGCTCTAAACCAGGGCTAAAGAAAGGCAAGAATGGACACAAAAACACTCTTATTTTTCTCTGATTTTAAAGAAACTAAATCATGACTAAGTCGACTCTTAGCCAAGAAAATACTCCAGCTCTGAACCAGGACCAGACTAGTTCTAAATCAGGACCATAGTAGTAAGCCAGGTCTAAAGGCAGCATTCAATTTCTGGGGGTGTTCACGTTACAAGATACTAAATCAGGACTAAGTCAACTCTAAAAGCCAAGAAATGAAGCATAACAAAATATGAAAAAAAGGACTAAACCTGGACACAATCAGGAACATCCCAGTCCAAAAATAATAATAAATCAAGTCTAAACTACAGTAGGACTAAACTGCATCAAAATCTGGACTAAATTTGGTCTAGAGCAGGAGAAAACTGGCTCTGATGTACCACTACCAAAAGCCTGTAGGACCTGAACCCCAACTTGAGAACCACTGGTGTTAAACAAAGAATAAAGACAAGAGAAACAGATGAGTAACAACATCAACAAGGCCTGTGCTGTCGTCCCGACAGCAAAGTGTATATCGGCGAAAACGACCCCATACGTCTGCCCCGTACGTCTGCCCCGTACGTCTGCCCCGTATGTCTGCCCCATACGTCG